>JAJEJO010002028.1:98426-231244 GCA_020662805.1 Glaucomys volans
CTTTCTTTCTTTCTTTCTTTCTTTCTTTCTTTCTTTCTTTCTTTCTTCTGCCTCTGACTTTGATTAAAATGTGCCTTTTCTCAGCCACCCATTTATTTGTGCTTTAGCCAAGATAGATGAATCCCTTAGGCAATACTATCATGTTGGTGCAGTAGGAACTATAATGGATGTGTGACAATTTCAAGACAGAGAGGTCTGAAGCAGCCGGTGTGCCACAACTCATAATTCAGGAGTAACGGTGAAAGTGTTGAAGACCAACAGATTTTTCTTAACCTTATCACTTGCATCAGCATTCACAAACTCCCCCATTTCTTTTTTAGAAGGAGTATTTGTCTTCGTATTTATGTGTAAAATATTTTTCCAGACTCCTACTACAATTTTTACTAGTAACTTCTATGAGAGACTTATATTTCTGAGGGTCTTTTTTATTCACAAACTAACAAATTCCAGGTTGCCTGGGAAAAACTGCAAAACCTAAAAAGGGAGAGCAAAGGGCTGAAAAAAAATAGCCAGAGTTGCTGCTTTCGACCTCAAGCTGCTCATAACAACCTCTGCATCCTGCTGTTTCAGGGCTCCATATTTGTAAATAGGGCAGGTAATGCCCATCATAGTTTCCTTACAAGTGAGGTGCCTAGTCATTGTTTTTAATAGGTAAAGCAAGGACATCTACCCAGTGGATTCCCAGGTTTCACTGAGTCAATCCTTGGAAGAACAGAGATTGGAGTTCTGGAATTTCCCTGTTAAAACAAGCAGAGTATATATTCGATTTTCAATGGAGAAGTCAGGGGCCAATTCGAAGTTCCAGGAGAATTACAGATAGACAGGGCTGACTTTGGTTTTTCAATTATATGATGTATCAGTGATGTGAAGAATGTTTCCTGGCAAAGAAAATTACTTATTAAAATGTATTTTAAAATGACTGAATTGGCAGAAAAGGCAAATTATAGTAGGACAGAAACAATGAGAAAGCAAGAATACAGAGAGGTAAATGAGTGTGGAAATTGGCCTTCATCTGGGGGTCCTTGTGGTGGGGGGTCGCACTTACGCATGGGAGGAAAGGCTTAGTCTGAGCAGGGTGGAGATTAGATCAGAGACCACAAATGAAGCTGGCTCACCTCCTCTAAGTTAAGTGCACTAGAAAAAGTCTAACAATAGAGACAGCTGATGGAGATACAGTCCATTCCTGTCTTGGCTCTGGGTGGAGTGGAGAAAACACGTCTCTCCAGAAAAATTCCTAATTTCAGTTCCACAGTCACATGAATTTTGGGATGAAAATCACATTCCCTGTGGAGCCTGAGAAAAAAAATACAGACCTTAATAGAAAAATCCTATCTGCCTCTGGATTGGTTGTTCCTCCAGACACCTGGAAGAAAAGAACAAATTTCTCTGGAGGGAAACATTTTAAATCAAGATTTCAAAGAATCCCTACAGATAAATTTTTGGAGAGTATGAGTGCACATTAAAAATAATCACAAAACAAGAATGGTTTGAACGGTTACCATAGATGAATGGTTACCACAGATGATAACCAGCAAAAACAACAGACAACAGAATCAAACTACAAAGAATAGAGATTTTGAAAAGTTCCAGTACCAAATATAAAATAATCATGTTGTAACATGTTCTAAAGAAATGGACATCACAATGTCACAATGTGCTTAAGGGACATTTATTTATTGAAAATAATCAGGGATATTTGAAAAGGAACCAAAATAGTAATCTTAAAAATAAAAACTAAAATTAGAAACTCTATCCAAATTAAGTAGCAGATCCGACATAATGTAGAAAGTAAACCAGTTAGTAAACTCGAGGATATCTCTGAAGACATTGCTCAGAAAGCAGCACAGAGAAAGAAAGGGATGGAAAATATAGGGGAGTTAGGAATGTCTAATTTGTTGGATTAAGCATTAAGACAAATAAGTTATGGGACAACAATTTACAAGTCAGGAAGAGGGTGATGGGTACATAGAGACATTGGAGGCCCTTGTGTTTTTTGAGATAATGTTAATAATTGTTAAGATAATGATTTGCCTCAGTAAATTAAATATGTATATTAAAATTTCTAAGGTAATCACTAAAGAATGGAAGTGGGTTTGTATCTTCCAATCTAGGATGGAGAAAAATAAAACAAGAGAAAAATGGAATAAATCTCAATCAATTCCAAAGAAGCATAGAAGAAGAAGGAGGAAAAAATGAGAACAAAGCAAAAATCAGGGCAAAGAGGCGGAACAAAATACAATGGTAAAAAATAATTCAGCCTCAGCTGGGCGCTGTGGTGCACACCTGTAATCCCAGCACTTGGGAGGCTGAGGCAGGAGGACTGCGAGTTCAAAGCCAGCCTCAGCAACTTAGCGAGGCCCTAAGCAACTCAGTGAGACCCTGTCTCTAAATAAAATACAAAATAGGACTGGGAATGTAGCTCAGTGGTGGAGTGCCCCTGGGTTCAATCCCCAGTACCAAAATATAATAATAATAATTAATAATAATAATAATAATAATAATAATAATAATACAGTTATATCAATATTCACATAAATGTGTATGTAGCAGGTTCCTTAATTAAATTACAAATATTTTCAGACTGGATGTAAAAAAGGAATCCATATTTATAGCTTACAAAAGACAATGTCCAGGGCTGGAGTCGTGGCTCAGTGGTAGAGCTCCTGTCTGGCATGTGTGAGGCCCTGGGTTCGATTCTCAGCACCACATACAAATAAATACAATAAAAGATCCATTGACAACTAAAAAAATATTAAAAATAAAAGACAATGTCCTGTGCCATTTGTAAGGACTGCAAAATATTAAAAGTAAAAGGATGAAAAAAGATATACCAGCAAATTATAGCTCAAAAAAGAAAGTCAATAAAACTTTATTAGCTAGAAAAAGTGAACTTCAATGTAGAAAGTATTATTAGAAATGAAAACATGCTGATAAAAGTTTCAATTTTTCAGGAAGATATTGATAATTTCTAACTTAAAGGTAATTGAAAATATACTTTTAAAATATACAAAGCAAAAACAAATCAACTACTGTAATGGGAGAATTTACCTCTCAACCACTGATAAATCAGTAGACAAATCAATGAGGATATAGAAAACTTTAAAAATATAATCAGCCATCTCAATCTAATGACTATTTTTGGAACACTCCTAGCAATTGGAAAAAAATACGTATAATTTTTCCCTCAGTTCATGGAACTCTAACAGAAATGAATATGTTCTAGGCCACGGAGCATCTTTCATCAAATTTCAAAGACAGCTTGTTTGACCTCATTTTAGGACTTAGTAAAGAATCTCATGTAATGATGACACAAAAGAGCCAAGCTTTTTATATAATTGTTCCAATCTCTTAATACCTGATTCTATTAAACCAAGAAACAGTCCAATTTCTCTTTGAAGAGAGTGTGAACGATTAGACTAAAGGGAACATGGAGCTTTTTTGTGGGTAGGTAAGAAAAAATGGCGCTGGAGTCTTCCCTGAGATTGAGTCATGTTGTCCATACCTGGACTTCCCGTGCTGGAGAGGCGCTTGGGCACCTCACAGCCCTCTGCTGCGCAAAACTGGGCATGCTAGTATTTTCATATTTTAAAAAAAGCTTTTTGTTTTTCACATACTTTTTGATATTTTCCATGGTGTGAAGCTAAAAAGAGTGAAGACAGTGGATGAAGTAACCAATAATAGCTGAGACCAAATATGTCAAAATGAATGATCTTTGAATTTCTGACAGGACATCAGTTATTATTATTTGTTTTTTCTTTTTTCTTTTTTTTTATTTCCTTATTGATTCATTGAACACAAATGGAGTACAGCTATTGTTTCACTGGTTGTACACAAAGTAGAGTCACACCATCTGTGCGTTCATACATGTACACAGGGCAATGGTATCTGTCACACACTCTGTTATTAATTTTACCCCCCACCCAGGGCTGGGGATGTGGTTCAGTGGCCAAGTGCCCCTGAGTTCAATCCCCAGTTCAAAAAAAAAAAAAAAAAAAAGAAGCAGAAACATCAGTTATTATTTTGATCAGGCTTATATAATTTTCATTTTTTTAGCTTTTTCTCATGACCAGATGGAAAGAATTCTATTGTTTAAATAGATTTTAGTTAATTCTTTAAGTGAGAGGTGGTTCAATTTTCTTTTTCTTTCTTTTTTTCAACATTATACAAATAGCAAAATAGCACTTAGACTTAATATATTGAGTGTTCTGCTGATCTGATGTAAAGTCTCTCTAAACTCACAGTATTTGGAATTGTTTGCTTTAAGCATCATATATTCATGAATTCAATAGATACACTTGTCAAATTCTTATGTTACATAGGGATTTCTAATTGTCAGAAAAAATTGAAAACCTTAAATATGTAAATGCAAAATGCCAAGATCAGATTAAATTAATTAATCCTTGGTTCTTAGGCTTCAAATAAAAATTGTGTTGACTTTTTCACATAAATGACCCCATTAATATGACCTATTTAAAATTTTTTCATTGTAAAATTTTGAAACATTAAAGAATTATTATAGCAGAAATCAGCTGACAAGAGGTAATAAAATCACCTCAATAAAATCATAAATCTAAAATAATTTGAAAAGAACTTCAGAGAATGAAAGTTTCAAATATGGATTTAGAAAAATATTAAAGAAAATTTAATTCAATTCTCTTAAAGAAAATTTAATTCAATTCTCTGTAGTTTTGTATCTAGCATTATTTCAGCTCTTATGAGGCCATAAGAAATAGCCAAGCATAAATTGGGGTTCATGAGAATAGCAAGATTCAGGGGAAGAAAGGTTATTATGAGTTGTAGAAATTAGAAATTTACAAAGAAAGAAGAGGTGAAAGAAGAGGACAAAGGAGGAAGAATGAGGGGAGGGAACAAAGCAAGTATGATGTGTTTAATTGGTGCAGGAATTTCCTTCAAGTTCACTCATTCTCAGGGAGCATCTGATAAAACTTACCTGCTTTGAAAGTCAAGCTACATCCACATATATTTGAATTGTATGCAAGCTCTATTAATTTGATATGAGAGGGGGAGACACCACAGTTGAAAGTATCATACAGATTTTTATGTTGGTTACTCTATTTTTCTTTTTAAATGGGACACCAGTGTTGAAGATTCTCACTAATCTGGTGGTGCTTGGAAAGTCATTGCCTGTATTTGAGACTCCCTCGCAAAAGTAAAATGGCAGTGGTGCTGGATTTTCTCCCAGCATGTTTGGAGATGCTGTAACTGGGGGGCAATCCAAAAATGAAAGGCAAGCCTTGATGTATGAAATGTCACCCTATTGATTGGATGCATTGCTGTTCCTCTTGAGGGTACAATTTTCATCTGAGCAAGAGCTGATTCATCATGGGAGACAGGCTTCTGTCAGAGGACCAACACAGGACAAAAATACCCTTTTGACATTGTTGTTTATTTGAAGAATTTGTAAAGGTAAACAATAAGCTACTATGTTATGCTGGGTCCAACAGCAAAGGGCCTACCAATTCATCTCCCTACTTGGGTTGTCCTTTTGCCCAGTACTTCTTTTTTGGTGGGGGATAGCAGGGAATTGAACTCAGGGGTACTCAACCACTGAGTCATGTCCCCAGCCCTGTTTTGTATTTTATTTAAAGACAGAATCTCACTGAGTTGCTTAGGACTTCACTACATTTCTGAGGCTGGCTTTGAAATTGAGATCCTCCTATCTCAGCCTCCAGAGTTGCTGGCATTACAGGTGTATGCCACCGCTCCCAGCTGCCCCAGTTACTTCTAAACATTTCTGGAGAACTTACTGAGAATTTATTTGTAGCACAGATATGATATTTTTGTAAATGCTCTTTGAGTATTCAAGAGTAATGCATATTCTTTCAGTATCAGATATAAAGTTTGGTATATACCTCTAGTTAATTCCACTATTATATTGATTTCTCTGTCAAAAACAGGAATGGAAAATTTATTATAATTGTGACTATATGAATTTATAATTTATCATTTTTTGACAGTTTGGCTCCCTATCTATCTTTCTATCTATCTATCATCTATCTATCTATCCATCTATCACCTATCTATCTATCATCTGTCATCTATCCATCCATCCATACATCCTATTTGCCGTCTGATTTTTTTTTCATTTTATTTTTCTAATGTTTAGGTCTTTTTAAAAATTTTCTCTTTCTAACCTGACATTTTTACCTATAATTGGCTGTTTTTATTTGGCACGATGAGTGATTATTTATCTTCTTTCTTCACTGAAAACATTTTACATCAGCTCAGGAGGCTGAGACAGTAGGATGGAGAGTTCAAAGTCAGCCTCAGCAACAGCAAGGCCCTAAGCAACTCAGTGAGATCCTGTCTCTAAATACAATACAAAATAGGGCTGGGGATGTGACTCAGTGGTTGAGTGCCCCTGAGTTCAATCCCTGGTACCCCTCAAAAAACCAAAAACATTTTGGTTTGGTGTGGTGGTGCACACCTGTAATCCCTGTAATCCTAGCAGCTCAGGAGCTGTGGCAGGAAGATTCCAACTTCAAAGCCAGCCTCAGCAATTTAGCAGGGCCCTAAGCAATTTAGCGAAACCCTGTCTCAAAATAAAAAATAAAAAGGGCTGTGGATGTGGGTCAGTGGTTAAGTGCCCCTGGGTTCAATCCCTGGTACCAAAAAACAAAAACAAAAACAAAAACAAAAACAAAAAACACAGTAATTTATATCAGCTTGAGGGCTTACTGCATTCCAGTTAGCAAGGTGGCATGTATTATTTAAAATATCAGTGGCCTTATGAATATTTCTATCCCCATTCACTAATGAAGAATGTGTTCCATAACGGTAGTGAGGAACACATTCCATGTGCTCTTGCTTGGAGCACAAAGCTAGTGATTGGGAAGGCCAGGATTTGCATCCAGGCCTCTGGGACTTTTTTTAGCCACTGAGCTCTGTCATTGCCTTAGTTTAAAATACTTTTTCCCCTTTTGCTTTAATTGGTGCATATTATAATTATACACAATAGCTGGGTTCATTTTGGCATAATCATACATGCATGGATTTCATTTGTTCCATTTCAAGCCCCAATGCCTTCCCTTTCCCTCCCTTCTTAAGTCCCCCTGCTAACTCCCCTCTTCTAGTCTCGGTCTCTACCTGCCATCATAATTTGCTGAAACTAGCATTAGATCTAGACTTTTATTATTAAGTTCTTTTTTAGGTATAATTTTTATCTTTATCTTTTAAGAGTTGTTAATATTTGTATTAAATTTCACAGTAATGTTGGTACAACTATTTAAGCAGAACTTAATCCTTTACTGATTACATTCTTGCTTTTTTCTTTGTAGTTAACCTATTTTGCTATCCTTGAGAGATTCTTTCTGGATTTTTAAAATGTAAAGTCTGTGTAACGATGGCTTTTTATGTTTTTTTTTAACAATTAAATTTATAAAGGTGCTAAATGACTCTTTCTGTCTGAAAACCCATTTCTCCCCTTCTTCTTTCTTTCAAGTCTTCCTTATTTATCTCATTACTGCTTATTCTTTGGCTTTTCTCTAAATGTACTCCATATTGGGTGAACTGGGTACCCCCATGTTACTAGTGTTTACTTTCCTTGTATTTGTCTGTCTTTGAAATTTCCACTGAATTCTGGGGGAGTTTGTCAGCCACAGCTTCCAACATGCTAGTTTGATTTTGGTGTTATCTAATTAATTTAATTCTACTGTCTTTAGTGAAAAAAAATTCATCTCTCTTGCTTTTCATCCAAAATAACCTTCTCTAATCCATACTCTTCCTTTTTATACATGCTAGTACAATTGAAAATATGAATAAATTACTTTTTGCGAACTTCATCAGTGTGTCACAGTACATGTCAGGCATTCATTATGATTCTCCAAATTGTTCGCTTAAAAAAAAATCCAAAACGATAAAATATTTCTTTTGTCTAGTAAATTTGTCTTTTGTCATCCTTACAGGAGGATGCCTTTTATGTGTCCAGTGTTTGAAGTTGAGCTGTGTTGGGTCAGATACTTCCTCTAGCTCCTTTAGTTCCAGCTAAAGAGGAAAGCAACAGGGAAAAAAAAAAAAAAAAGAAGAAGAAAGCAGAAGTTTGTATTTTTTCCGATGGTTTCCTTTTGTTCATTTTGGAGAGAGGCACAGAAGTACTTCTGTTTCTGAAAACTGTAGTAAAGAATTAATCTATCCAACAAATATTTGTTGAGGGCCTGCTTCTCCATCAGACACTCAGGCACTGCTGGGCATGGGAGATAAGATGGTGAATACGAGAGACCTGATTCTTGCTGTTATACAGGTATTCCTTGACTTTTCACGAGATCATATCCAGATAAAACCATTGTAAGCAGAAATACCATAAATTGAAAGTGTGTTTAGTGCACCTCACCTACCAAACATCATAGTTCAGAACACAGAGCACTGTAGAGGAGTATTGTTTCTCTGTGTGCTTGGCAGCTGACTGGGAGGTAGGGCTTGCTGCTGCTGCCCAGAGTTGCAAGACAGTAGCTCAGGGAAAGATCAAAATTGAAAAATGTAGAGTATAGTGTCTGCTGAATGCACATTGCTCTCACACCACTGCGATGTTCAAAAACCTTAAGTCACACCATTGTAAGTTGTGAATCATCTGTGCAGTTCACAAGCTTTTAGAGAAGTTGTATCTCAAATAATGACATAAAAATCTATTTAATTACCAGTAGTGATAAAGGTTTTAAAGATTTACTGGGATTCTGGTGAATTGGAGGGACAAGAAAGTATTGTTTAGATTTCAGGGAGCATAGGCGGGTGTCTAGAGGAGGTAAGAGGGGCCAAATCATGCAGGGTGCTTTAGGCCATGTTATGGATACTGAGAACAATCTTAAAACAACAGAAAACTACTGAGTAGTGAAGGTATGTTTCCTGTTTTTAAAGGCCCAATCTAGTTTTCATTGTGGAGGACAGAACACAGGGGCTAAGTGGGTGAGAAAAGCACATTAGAATGCTTCTGTAGTGACCGCAGCTGAGACCAAGCTCATTGTAATGAAGATGGAACAATGAGAATGAATTTAAAAAATATTCAGGTAGGACAGGATCAGACTGAGGAATGGATGCCTGACTCCTTATGGGGTGAGAAAGGCTTCCATTTCCTTGTTTGTGGCAGCAGCCTAGAGTTGTCTATGCCCTTTCCGTATCTGGCACACTGTCAGCTTTAGGAATAGTGACTTCATTTAGCACACCACCTACTTCAGGCGGGAGAGAGACGAAGGGTGGGTCCCTCTCTTCATATTGGCATTCTGCTTAATGATGTTAATGGTAGATGCTCAAGGTCCCTGTTATCCCACTGCCAATTCCTACTCCCCAGATTTATGAGGTGGCAAGAGATTGAGAGTTCAGATTGTGTTATCAGACTGGAATTGAATTTTGGCTTAGTCACTTACCGTTAGAGTTTTTTGGGGGCAGATTGTTTTATCATTTTTGCTTCAGTTTTCATACCTGTATAATGGGGTTGATTTCTACCATCTACTTCACTGGGTTGTTGTGAGTTACTATTTATAAAGTATTTTGAACAGTGACTAACACATTGTGTCCCAATGTTAGTTACATTTGTTCTTACTCTGATCTTGTGGTAACTGAGTGTCTGCTTTGGATCTTGTCCACTCACTTTCCTGGCATCAATTTTATTGTGAATCTTTTCTCCATAGTGTATATATCATAGATTGCATACATTCTTTTTAAAGGGTATTTTATTTTTCTGGTTAATGAGCTATGTCCAATGCTTTTACTGTACTAAAAATATTCTTTACTCACTTAATTGGGATCCCTGTCTTAAATGGAAGTTCTATACTAATTATTATTTTTTAATTTTTAAATTTTATTTGTTCTAATTAGTTGTACATGACAGTAGAATGCATTTATACATTTTGATAGATCATACATAGAGTGTGATCTCTCATTTTTCTGGTTATACATATTGTAGGATCACATGGGTCATGTAGTCATACAGGTACATGAGGTAATAATGTCTGTTTCATTCTACAATCATTCCTTCCCCTATGCCCCATCCCCTCCCTTCACTCCCCTCTACCTAATACAGAGTAACTCTTCTAATTCTTAAATGATCGCTAAATCATGTCTTTCTGGTGCATTTGTTTGTTAGATGGTATAGAATGAACATAGTGTTTCTAAGAAACTGGTCTGTGGGCATCAGTAGGAAGCAGATGTGATATAATGAACAGTTATAAAAGGAAAATGTACCAGTCACAGTCCAACCAGAGAAACAGAGCCAGTGGGAGATCTATAAAGACATTTATTACAACAAACTGGCTTAGGTAATGATGGGGGTGGCTAGACAAGGGTAAAATCAATCCTACAGGCTCTTGGACCCTTAGGGTTGAAAGGGTGAAATTCTCCAGTCCAAGATGGCTCTGTAGTTCACATGAAGGATTTCTTCTTCAGGCAAGCATCAGTTCTGCTCTCAAGGACTGTGGGCCAACCTAACAGGAACCACTCAGATTATCTAAATTAATTTCCTTTACTTAAGGTCAGCTTTTAATCACCTCAGCAAAGTATCTTCATCAATACCTGGATTAGTGTTTGATTGAGTAACTGGGGATTGTTGCCCAGCCAAATGGACACATAAAACTGTCCCAGAAAACAATACCTCAAATCTTTTAGAAAAAATGTATGTTTCTTTTGGGAAGGGTATGTGATCTAGAAATGTAATCTTTGAGAAATCAATTTTAAGTAGCTAGAAATTTTTTTCCTAACATTTACTATGCAAATTTCTTTTTACATTTATGTAAAATGTAAATTTTTTTCCTAACTTTACTATGTAAATTTTTAAATTACTGATGAATGTTGCTATTTTAGATGTATTTATGCTATATTAATACTTCTTCCTCCTGTGATTCCCTCCCCCAACACAATTTACTATGCTCTGAATCAGATGACAGAGGCGTCCATTAACGTTTGGTTGTACTAGCTTCTGAATAGCTGCTTTCCTACTCACTTAAAACAAATCATCTTTCCACCACCTCACTTCTTGTGTTCACTCTACCTTAAGATGGGAGCACCTACGGTGTTTTCTCATTGTTTGCAATTTTAGATCCCCCAATAGACCTCTACAGAGTAGACTAACCATGTCCAGTTCCACCTTGATTAAGGTCTGGACAGGAATTGTCTTTCTGTCTCTGGTCTACAGTAAAGCTAGTCACTTGTGAATAGTCCTTTTCCATTGTGTGCGTGGACATCATTAATTTGATGTACAACACTGGGCACACGCTGAGCTAAGACTACATCCTATGTTGCTTCAGTGGTATGATTTTAAATTAGTCAGCCTCATTTTTAGGAAGTTAAAATCAGCTTGGGGTAAAACCAAACAACACAGAGAATCCAGAGGAATCAGCAACTTACTGATGCCTGTCAGAAGAGCATGTGATTGAAGCCAAAACTATAGGTGATGGGGTCGAATCGAGGAAATGGAGGCCAGTTTGGATCTGGGAAGTTGGAGACCACTCTTGGGAGATTGGAATGTCATTGTCTCCAGAGCCCTTTGATCACCAAGGTTACCTGCCTATATTACCCCTTCCAAAATGTTGCAGGCAGGGAATTGCTAATTAATGCCCCCTGTGCCCCTACCTGCCTGAATCACTCCATTTGACCCTTCCCCCTGCCCATCTGCTTTTCCCTTTTTTGCCATCTCACCAGCATCTCCTGGGCCTGGTCATATAGGCAGGAAGGAGAGAGATAAGAGGAGAGAGAGCAGGAGAACAAAAGAAACTTTAATGTATAAAAAGGGCGGGGCTCTCTCACTTCTGGGGATACCAGAACACCAGTCATGCCCCCTTCTCGCTCTGGGGAGAAATCTGTGTTGCTACCTTTAAATAAAACCTGCTTCACATGCTTGCCTAGGTGTGCTTCTCTGGTGTTATGGTTCAACATTTGAGGAAGCGGAACTCCTTACCAATAACCAGCAGTATCACTATGGCGTGTGGAAAGGAGGCACTCCAAGAATCAGGGTAAAGGAAGCTAAAGAGTGTCAGGAAGTCCATCAAAGGACAACAGTGTGACAGAAAGAAAAATCCTAGGGGAATGCTAAAAGAGGTAAACAAGTGGGGAGCAAACTATAAAACAAATAATGTGATTTCTAGAAAAACAGCAAAGGAACTTTGAGAAAAGAGTTCATTTTCTTCAACCATGGTATATGAATTTATTAGCACTGCATTTGGTCAAAAACTCCTGGGAATTATTTCTTCAGGGATAGTTTTTTTTTTAACCTTTCTGTTTATTTATTTCTCTTCTTTTCACTCAAATAACTATTTTTGCATTGACTTACTTTATTTTTAGATATAACTTAGATGGGTGCTTCTCTAGGTTGTATCAGATCATCCAGAAACCTGTTGGAAATGCAAATTCTCAGGCTGCATCCTAAACCTATTGGATCAAGAACTCTGGTTATGGAGTCCAGAAATCTGTTTTATTAGACCCTCTGAAAAAAATCTGATGCAAGCTCAAGTTTCAGAACTACTGGTTTGAAATACAAAAACGATGTTTGAGAATGCCCGCTTCCAGTGTTCCAGACCAAGTTTCTTCAGGTCCTATTACAGGATGCTAAGCCTATTACCTAGTCCATTACTCCTTGCAGGTCCATTTCTTTCACAATGCCATCGACACTCCTGGTACACGACTCCCTCACTTCTGAGGGTATGAACAGAATTTTTACCTTTGTCTGCTAAATGGAAATATAAAAAGTTTGCCTAGCATTTCTGGTCCTTTGCATCTTGGTGATATCCTCAAAATAAATTCAATTTCTCTACTCGTCTGAAGTGCACATAAAATTCTTATTTTTAGGTATTTGATGTATTACAAATGTCCTTTGGGTTCATTTCAATTGAATTTATAATCAGGCTCTCTAATACACTCATGCTGGGAAGCGACTTTCTCAACCTTTTGAAGTGACTCAAAACAAATTTTCCTTGAAGGGATCCTCTTACAGAACCCATGTATATTTGATCACTCTTGTTCTTACTGCCCTGTAGTTTTTACAAAACATAAAATAGACTAACCAATGGGGTCTACTTCCTTTTAGTGATTCCTTTCCTCCATGTTACTGCATTTTTAAAAACCTCAACTTGTATCTTTTTTTTTTTAAATCCATTATCCTGTTTGTAACTAACATCAGACACTCTCCATGTGTCCTGCAGAGTCCTTTCCATATCCAAGAAGAGGAAGGGGTAGATGCAGTAGAGGGGTTCATTTGTTAATTGAAAGCTAAAGGATTTCTGGTAGCTAAACGTTTCCATGTGCAGTAGGAGATGACATCATCTGTTGAAATTGTGAAAGTAGGTGAATTGGGGATGTGGAGAAATGTGACTGTCTTCAAAGGTAAAGTATTGAAATACTCCTAAGTTGTGTTATGTCCCATATGCCCTTATTTCTGTGCCTCCAACCCTGGTCCAGGATCCCTAGACCTTTCTATGATCCAGTACCTTAGGGTCTGGCACTGCTGGAAATCAAAGCTACTCACAGTCCCTGTTCGATCAATCAATACCTGAACCTTACTGATAGCAAGATATTTTGAAGATTACTGTGATAAAAGATTTATGAGAGAAAATGTTTGAAATAGTTGTGTGGTGTGGGACAGTGAAATGACTACAGAAACGCTGTGGAGTACCGGAGGCTATCCTGAGTGTTCAGTTGTTGGAGGCCATCAGGAATTTATGGTCTTCATCATTATGGGATTTTTGCAGGTATGGGCAAGAAGAAAAAATATATCTGGACAAGTAAGGGGTTGAGGTTTTGCCAGAAATTTTCAATACAATGACAAAGAAGCAGATAATGATTTGTGTCTTTTCTAGATCAAGAAAATTTGTGAGAAAAATGAAATGAGGACAAAGATTATTAGGAGGTTGTCTTCTTCAATGGAAAGTTAGAGAATGTCTAGAGTCCTCTTCTGGAGATGAAATGAAAGATTCAGCATCTTTCATTGTCTTTGAGCTACTGTATAACTTTGCAAGTTTTAGAAATCTGACAGTAGTGTGAATGATTCCTGTCCCTAAAGATTCAATGGCAATATAATTGTTCCTTGTCATGTAGGTATTGACCAGTTTTACATCTATTTAAATATTTATTTCAGCTTTTCTGATTGCCTATACATAAGTCTGCTCTTTAGATTTTCTTTGAACTGACTGTATCATACTGGATTCCTCATTAATTAATGAGTTAAATAAAATTCTTGACACATATTCAGTTTAGATTTGCATGAGAGCCAGGACTTTACCCTGAAATATTCTGTAAGAATTATATTACTTGTTACATTGGTGCTATGCATATTATATTGCTGACTACTGGTTCTATGGTGATTTCGGCACATGGCTCACTCATTTTTACTAGTTCATTGTCTTCTGGAGAAGTGGAAGGTGCTCTTTGGAAGACACTTAGTGCAAGGGTTAAAAAGATAAACTTTGGAGGTGGACTGACCTAAATTTGAGTTGGATTTAACGTCTATATTGATAGTTCATGCCCAGACCTCTGAAGCCCACTTACCGTGTTGATTCCTCCTTAGCATCCATCATCTGCTAGTGGAAATTATGTGGTCCATATCATCATGGGGGAAGTAATGACCATGTGTCTTTTTCTGAAAATTTTAGAAAGAAGTTTTCTTTTTTTTCTTTTCTTTTTTTGTACTCGGGATTGAACCCAGAGGCACCTAACCTCTGATCTACATCCTCAGTACTTTCTTTTTTATGTTTTAGTTTTGTTATTTATGAGTTACATTTTTAATTTTTATTTTTAGTTATATATAACAGTAGGATGTATTTTGACATCTTATACATACATGGAGTATAACTTCCCATTCTTTGGTTGTACATGATGTGGAGTTACACTGGTTGTGTATTCATATATGAACATAGGAAAGTTAAGTGCAATTTATTCTACTGTCTTTTCCATTCCCATCCCCCTTTTCTTCCCCCTTTCCCCCCCTGTCCGATTGGATGAACCTCCACTCTTCCCCCTGTTGCATTGTGAGTCAGTGTCCACATATCAGAGAGAACATTTGGCCTTTGGGGTTTTAGATTGACTTATTATACTTAGCATGATAGCCTTAAGTTCCATTCATTTACCGGTAAATGCCATAATCTCGTTCTTCTTCATGGCTGAGTAGTATTCCACTGTGTATACATACTACATTTTCCTTATCCATTCATCTATTGATGTGCACCTAGGTTGTGTTTATTTTTGAGACAGGGTCTCACTAAGTTGCTGAGTCTGGCTTTGAACTTATGATCCTCTTGCCTCAGGTCTCCCAAGCCACTGGGATTACAGGTGTGTGCCGTCATGCAGAAACACTTTTACCTTCTACAGATAATGAGAAGTAGACCTGGAACCTGAATCTAGGGTCCCTCATGGCTTAATGTATTCCTCAGGCCGCTCTGTACAGCCCACATCTCCGTGTGGGCAGTGCCAAATATTTACCTATTTTATGTGTCTTCTAGGAAAGGCGGTGTGAGATGAAGTGATGAAGGGGTTTACATGAATGGAGTAAGTGAAAGGCAGCCCTAAGTTTGCCAAGAACAAGGCAAGAAGTGCATGGCTGTAGGAAGAGCTGAGCAGAGGGGCTTTTTAAACATTTGCTCTCTTGCTGTTTCCCTCGAGACCTATTTGCTTCTCTTTGCACTCTGGCTCTACCCATTTGTATTCATTTGAATGTTTGTTTCTGCCTTTTTCTTGTTCGTTTTCACTGTCGCCTTCAGTCATTCCTGACAAGGTGACTTTAGCCTCGTTTTCTGCTGGCTCCTATTTCATTTTCTTACAAGAGATGAAAAATTCCACTTTGGAGAAAAGAAAGCATAGTACCTTACAAAGCTTTTCATTTTGTAGATTGGAGAAATGACTTCTTGTTGATACTTTAGGAAAGATGAAAAGAACAGAGAACAAAGAGAGAGTAGTTATATTTTTAAAAAGACAGAAAGATGCTCCAATTAGAACCATGGTCACCAAAAGCATCACCTTCAAATTAAATACTCCACAAAATTTAAAAATAGATGCTCCAATGCCGACTCATAGTAATAGACTTATCTGATTTGTTCAAGGAAAAGAAAAATGAAGTCCTCCTGGGTGTTTTTGATGAAAGCACTGAAAATAAATTACACTTGAGAATTGTGTTCTCTTACAAAAAGAGAAACAGACTCTTCAGAAACATATCACATGCTTTGAATATTTCATTCAAGTACAAATTGTTTTTGCAAAAAATTAGTTATACAGAAATGATTTTAAGAAGAGAGTTTAATTGGGAATTTAAAGAAGAGTGCAGTCAGATCTGCTATAATTTTCCTTGGTGACAATTATAGGTATATATAAAGACAGGTCCCAATTTAAACTTAAAATAAGTAGTTTATTTAATAACAAGAATATCTAGCTTAAGAATTTCATGGAAAATGTGTTTTGGGCAAACCATTTCTTATGTTGTAAGAGTCAGAGGAGACTTTTTAAAAATGAGAGTAAGTTTAAAAAGAAAAGATGATAGCTGCTCTCAGGTTTGTACAGGCCCCAGGGATTGATTTTTCAATGTGTGCTCCATGGAGATGGCGGGACCTATGTGTGGCACTGACAGGACTCCCGTGGGAAAGGCCAATTAATCACATCTCCTTTCTAAGTCTCCTTTTCTTTAAACAGTTGACCTCCTTCCTTTTGTTCTCCCTGAAATCCCTCATGGTCTGGCAAATTCCCATTGCCATTCTCAGTCATGAATCCTGAGAGATAAATCAACCCTGCCTATTTTGAAAAGAATTCAGGAATTTCTTCCAGGTAACTAGTTTCCAAGGATTCCTTCCAGATGGTCTGTAAAAATCCCTGTTGTCTTTGAGTTAGTCATTTCCCTTTTCTGCCCACTAATTCAACTGGAAATTTAAAAAAAAAAAAACAAAATTCACAAATACTCTTTAATTTGGTGACAAATTTCAGATATATGTAAATACTGATTCAAAGATCTAAGTAGAAAAAGAGTGGTAGGAATATAGGAAATAAGATTGGAGAAACCCGGGAGGTAAGAGCAACATGAATTGGTGATTGCCCTGATGTAACCACAGACGACCCACCAAGGAGGAGCCTTGGAGGGGTTTAATGAGCCATCGGATAGCTGTCAGGTTCAAATAATTCAAAGAAATATAAAGGTACTACAATTCAGAAAGGGTCACTGCATTTCTTCATTGAAACGTCATTGGCAATATTTGAGGGGACCATTTCAGTACAGTTTCAGGGGCACTTATTCTACTTTAAGGAATGGTGGATCTGGTGGCCCCTGAAAAGGCAGAGCAGGGATTATAAATTGCACACTCACAGAGTTTGTTCAAAGAAAGGAAAACAGCGAAGTGGCCAAGAGGAGCCAATGGAGTCCCTCTTTGTCCTAACCTTGATGACCTGAGCAGGAGTGTGGAGAGTAGAGAGAAATAGTTGAAGGGTGGGGAGGAAGGAATATCAGAGAGGCAATCATCACGGAAGAAGAAGAAGAGACAAAAGTCACCTCAAAGATCAAGAGGGACTGTGCTCTGCTGTAGCAGGGGGAAAGATGAGATGTGGCTGGCATTGTGCCCAGGACTTCCTGTGTGTCTCTCACTTAATCCTCACATCTGTGCAGCACCCAGAGCCTTGTGGTCATCCCATGGGCTGAGGAAACTGAGGTTCAGAGAGTGTGAATCACTCAGCTGATAATTCTAAGCCAGGATTAAACTTAAATTTCCTTGATTCCTGAGCGTGTGTTTATCACCAAAGCAATGACATCAAATAGTTTCTATTTAACCACCTTTTGACTTACAAAATTGCCATTTCCATTCCATATGACCCAACTTAATTGCATTAGTAAAGACCTATAAAAATGAAACAGGGAAACCTGCTTGGTGGCCTTTATACTGATCAGATGTCTTTATTGGCAAAACACAGAATTCATTCTGTCTGCTCTATGAGGAGAAATAATTTGACTGATGATATTGTTTAGCTTCCAGAATTTCTAGGAGGCCATGGACCAAAGCCATGAAGTTACACAGCCAGGAACAGGGCTCCATCTGTCAAACACAAGATGACAGGAACCAAACTAATCACTCCTCACCCCGAAGGTGTCCTTTTCTGATTTCTGTTAATGGCAGCACTGCTGTCACTATTATCATCGTCGTCACGAAGGCTTGGAGCTATTGTTTCATCATATTGCAGTTGATTTATTGGGATTGGGCTGGTTAATTCATTTCATCTCCCTATTTACCCTTTCACCAGACCCGTTAATCAAGCTGTCATTCATTTCTTCTGAGTCTTCCTGGACTGTCTTTTCTCCCTAATCCTGTCTGTCTAACATCTGCTGCTTTTTGAGCTTCTTCTCCAGCACCACTTCTTCATCCAGGAGGCCTTCTCCATCTCCTCCTTGTGACTTCCCAGCCAGGCCCAGACTTGTGTACCTTTGCATTCAAGCCTTGACGTGAATGCTGCATCTCCACCATGTCTCTCCCTCTGGAAAAATCCAGGCTCCCTCCTGTCCAGCTTTGTGTTTCCCCTGGCACCCAGAGCTGTCACAAACAGCAGCTCTTCATTGCTCAGGTATTGAAAGTTCAGTCAGCTTTTTAGTTCCAAGAACCAATGATATGGTTAGTAACAGTGACTGGTTTAATATTTAGTCAAAAAAGTAAAAATGGGTAAGAAAGATATCAGAAAAGAGCAGGTTTAAAAATTTTAGAAAAAAGGGAGAGATAAAATGGGGAAAGCAAGAAAATAGGCATTTAAAATATTTATTTAACAAATTTTTATTGATTGCCCATGGTATGGCAAGTGGTGTTCTAGGTACTGAACAATTAGACATAGTCTTTGGCTAGCAAATTGTGGGGGTGGGAGGTATCCTGTGAGCAGAGATCTGAAATGAAGTGAGGGTTTTCTGGGTAAAAAGTGTTACCACAAAGGACATGTGAGTGACACAGCTATGTTGGTGTGCTTGACATATGGTTGTCACCTTGGAGGAACAGCAATAGCTGGAGCAGAGCAGGTGAAAAATATGGAGTCAACAAGATTATTGTACATACTGAAAATTGGAAGAACCACTAATAATTGCTTTGCACTTGCAGTTGGACATACCTACAACCTTCGTGAACAAACAAGACTCTTGACATTTATGGGATATGCTGATTGGGGATAATGCTTATGCATTTACATACCAAGTTTCCATAGTGTGGAGGTTTTCTGATTTCTGCTTCCCAGAAGTTAGCAGAATTGAAGTAATTCTTTAAAAACATTTTTTTTTTTAATTTGTTCTAATTAGTTATACATAGTGGGTGATGGCCAGCTCCCTAGCACCTCCTGGCTGAGTGAGGCCTCTCAGGCCTGCTCTGTGTGACCAGCTCCTTCCATTGAAGGGGAGAGGATGAGGAAGTCCAGATTGACCAGTCTCTCCTGGCATTGTCTAAACCAGTCTTACAGAGCTCTGCATATTGTTTAGAAAAACTATTTAGTAAAACATTATCTGTCTTGGTCAACTTTTTTTGTGTGTGGTTTTGGAGGAACCAGGACTCCTGGCCAAGGCACTGTCTCAGAGGGCAGTTCTCCTGTGTCAGCCTTTCTTTCTCAAATCTGTCTCTAATTGCAGGATTTCTTATTGACATTTGGGCTAGATAATTCCTTCTGTGTGGGTGTGTGGAGTTGCTCTGTGCATGGGGGGCTGTTCAACTGTAAACCTGGTTTCTACCCACTAGATGCTGGGACATAGTCAAAAGTCCAAGACATTCATCACATGCTGCCTGAGTGTCAAAATTGCCCAGGCTGGAGAATCACTGACTCAAAGATCACAGGTATCCTGGCGAATAGAAGATTCCAAAAAGAGAACAATGACTATGAGCTCCATAGATAAATGGGTAGTCACTATTTTTCCTGAGACTGCAGAAATATTTTGTAGCATACTATCATTTTCTCTCAAAAACTATAGACAGGCTTTTCACTGTATATTTTTAAAGTTCCTTTCTTGGATGTTTCCAAATTCATGGCTCAGAATAACCAATATGTCTGAAACCATGTTTTCCCCAAGTGAGACTAACAAGCTAACAAAATAGCAGAGTGGTGCTTTTTCTCCTCTTTGAGCAGGCAGTTTTTCTTCCAGTCAGGATGGTAAATGGCTTTTTCACTAAGATGAATTCAGGTACAGGGTGTTGATACATCTGGGTCAAAGAGCTATCTTTGGTGTATATTCATCTTCCCCCTGTAGGCATCTCAAAGTGCAGGAAACTTTCCCTTTGCATCACTTTTTCCTGTAGGTTCAAAGCACATTTAGAATTGCCACATAGACATGGCTTTCCCAGGTGGAGAAGATGCAATGATTTGGCAAGTGGTCCTTGACTTTTCAAGGGTGAACTATTTGTCTTCCCTGGTTTACCTACTCATTAAACGTTTATGGGCATGGGCAAAGGGGCCTAGGGACTTTGTCCTGGTCCAAGCCATTGAACACATGGAGTAGGGAATTCAAGGTGGAGCTGTCTCTGATGCACAGATGTGATGAATATGCCAAACTAATTCCCCACAAACCCCATTTTTATGCCATCCCCATATTGTCCTCCCTACCAATAAGGGTAATAAGACTTATTTTCTAATCATATTGTTATGACTGACTGGTGTTCCCCACAAGTTCACATGTTGTGACTGTATTTGGAGGTAAGGCGTTTAAAGAGGCAATAAAGGTTAAATGAAGTCATATGAGCAAGGCCCAAATTAAAGAGAACTGGTGTCCTTATAAGAAGAAGAGACACTAGGAGTGTCTGCACATAGAGAAAAGGCCTTGTGAGGACACCCTGAGCCAGAAAAGAACTCTCACAGATGCCAACGCTGCTGGGACCTGGATTTTGGACTTCCAGCCTCAGAACTGTGGAAAATATTTTTGTTTAAGTCACTCAGTCTAAGGTATTTTGTTAAAACACCCTAGCATGGTATTATGGATCCCACAGATTAACAGGTCATTGTATGACCTTAGAATATTCCCACTGTTTCCCCATATTTGCCTCCACTCAAGCAAAGGTTGCCTTTGATCCAAGATTGCCTTTGATCCAGGTCCTCATCCCTCAGGAACATTTTGCACTCACTTCTAGTTAGTAGAACTTCTGGTTTCTTGGATTTTTCTAGGGTTTATGCTTTCTAGCATACAATATGGCTCTAAAGTGTATATATTATTGCATATAATTCCCCATGATTTCAGTATTTATGTCTCCTAATTGTCTCCTAAAATTTTTAAAGGTCTTCTTTGTTCCCTCTCATATTTCTGTTAGGCAGTAGGCAGACAATGAATAGTAGTAGATAATATTCTCATAGTGTTCTTTTCCTCCCTTCCACTCTCCTCCCCTTCTATCTCCTCTCCTCTTCTCTTTCTGCAGTGCCAAGGATCCAGGGATCATGTGCATGTGAAACAAGGTCTCCACCATCAAGCTACATCCAAGTCCCTAGTGTTTTATTCTTTTTGTGATGATTGATTTTGGCTGTTAACTTGTGTGGATTTAGGGACACCTAGAAAATGGGTAAAGCACACTTCTGGATGTATCTATGAGGATACATTCCAGAAGATTGGTGAATTAAGTGAGGAAGACCTTCCCTCGATATCAGCAGCACAATTCAGCAGGCTGAGGGCCCAGGTGAAATGAAAAAAATACAAGAAGGAAGCCAGCTCTCTGGCTCAGGCCTTCCCTTCCCAACCAGGTACATTTTTCTGCGGCTGCCACCTGTGGATATGTCACCTCTTCAGCCTTTGAACATAGGCTTGCATGTGGCTCTCCAGGAGGCTTTCAGGTCTTTGATCTCAGAGTAGGGCTGCAACATTGGACCCTCTTGTTTCCAAGAGATTCCAGCTTCGATTGCTGAATAGCTACTGGTTTTCTGGCTCTCCAGTCTGCAGACAGCCATTGTGGGATGATCCAGCCTCTGGTCATGTGTCAATCCCCTTTCTTAATTATACATATCCCATTGACTCTGTTTCTCTGGAGAACCCTGATAATAGACTGTTTAAGAATTTCATAGACTTCTGTTTGATCATGTCAATGATGTCTACACTCACTCAATACTTAACCTGATTCAAGGATGGGGAAAACTGAGGCCTAGACACTAATTGTGAAGAGCATAGGGTTGAATCAATCTGACTCTTATGCCAGCAGTTTGTCTGTCTGATTGCAGCATGTAACTGACAGTTTTGGACTTCATCTTGGTCCTGTGCTCAAAAAACATTAAAAATTAAGAAATCCTTCCCACCCCATGCTGATTGTGCTCTGGATAATGGCTCACTGAAAAGGTCTACACTTTCTCATATGTCTTAGATAAGACTCAAGGTAACCCCATATATGTACTTGTGCTGAGGCCACACACACACACACACACACACTATATATATATATGTTTATAACACATTATATGTATGATATATATATGTGCACATATGGACTATTCCACATGATAATGAAGCTGAGAAGTCCCAGCCGAACTTGGTGTATGCTGGACTCCAAGCTGCACATTGGTAAGACTGAAACCATAACTCATCTTTCCCATACCTTTTGTTCCTCCATCTACCTTTACCTAACACTACCTTTATCTGTCCTGGCCTGTGGCTCTTAACTCCCATGTAAAACTAGGTTACAATATGTACTTTCATTTGAGAAATAATTTTTATGTTAGTTGACTCTCAAATTGTAAATTTCCTTAGCTTTCACTTGTGTGCTAATTTTAATGATTTGCTTGGGCTTGTTAAATTTTGTAAGAGTGGAGCTGGTACTGTGATAAACTTGTTTTCTAATGACATGAACTTGAGGAAGTGGGTCATGAAAGATTTGGGACTGGGTAGGATGGCTGAAGGGACATATCAGTACTAGAAGATGATGTCCTGGACTTGTCAGTTGAAGGTAGATCCCAGGATCAGTATACATATGGATAAAATAATACAAATTTTAACTGACTTGTCAGGATTTGCAAGGAGTTGAAAAAAAAAAAAAAAAAGAAATGTGTGCCATAGTTACAAGAGAGTGAAGGGAATTCTGGTGAGTAAAGATGGGACCATCCAGGTGGGAAGAGAGAGGAGAGCTGGAGGATTCAGTGACCACGAGACATGTAGCACACTGCTGTTGAGGAAATAAACTCCAGGCCTGAGTTCCTTCTTGCGCTTACGTCATCTCTGTTAAACAAACAGTGGTTGTAAACCTCATTGGGTTCAGAAACCTTTTGAAAATCTGGCTCAAAATTATAGACTGTCTCCCAAGAAAAAGAAAAAGGCCCACAGACACAGTCCCTTCAAAGGCCACTAACTGGTGTGCAGAAATATAACTTTCCTATTTCCCTATAACTGTACTTAGTCTCTGTCCCAAGCCTGCATTCTGCCTGATAGCAAGAACTTCATCCAGCTGCTGCCAAAAGCCATTGCTCCTCCAGTGACTTCTCCAGATTTGAAGTTGTAAATAACAACCACCAAGTCCATGGCATTTCTGTTCCTCTTCTTCCTTCTGGGGATTAATCACACACTCCGGGCTCTGCTGCACTTGATCTGCTCTGAGCTGGTATTTGCCTGGACATAGAGTGGCGGGTTGGGGCTCACAGTTACTGGGGCCCATCACCATTTGCTTTCCTTGCTGAGTCAGCCAGGACCCAGTCCCAACCCCACTTCTCTGCAGTTAGGGAATCCCTGCTGCCATTCTCTATTGTGTTCTTTTATTCTGCCTGCTGGATTCCTTCCTGCTTCCCTGTTCCCCATCTCCTTCCCTCTCCCTTTTCCTAATAATGTTCCATGTTCTTTCTGGGCAATTGCCTCATCTTCATATAGGGAAGAGTTGTGGGTAACAAAAAATTGTTCAAGGGGTCATGGAAGGAGTAAGTTGACAACTAGACTATAATCTTCCTTATTATAATAATTAATTGAGATAGGATAGACCATTGTCAAATTTCTTACAATTTCAACTTAAGGAATTCATTCATTGCAAATTAATGAGGGTCTTTCTGTGGTTGCTATGAACAGATTACTGATCCATGAATATTCTTCCACATTATACTTGGTTGGTAGGATAATTTATTGCATAAATTGTAGTTTCTTATTTGCAACTGCACAAAATAAAAGCAGCTGAGCAGTTGCCTCTTCAGTTCCCCAGTGATAGGTAAGTAAGGTATTTGAGATGAGGCCCTATGCAGTTTCCTTTTGCTTTTGTGATTTATGCTCATGTCAGTGCTGGTCTCCCACTGCAAAAATGCATCTCCTCTAGTCACTAGAACATTGGATACTATACCTGGGATGTCTAAGGCCTCTGTGGTGGTGTTTCAGTTGCTGCTGTGCCTATTCAGTATCCTGTCTTAAAGTCAGTAAACTTAGGGATGAGTCAGCCTATCATACCCTGAATTAGATTGGCAATTTGGACCCACTCCCCTGGATTTGCAGCATGTGATTGAGCCAATAATGCTTTCTCCTGGAACTTTGAATCTCAGGCTGGTGGCAATGTTCTAAATGGAGTTTTGTTTTTAATTTCCACTGGCAGTATAGCACTCTAACAAAAAAATAGAGTAGTTCTTGCTCCCTAGACTTTAGAACTACTTTTGTTTTTGTTTCCAAACTTTCCTACTAATTCTGTTAGCATGCTATCTTTCCAACGAATTCCTCTTAACAAGTTAACCAGAGGTGGTTTCTATTTCCTGCAAGCAAAGAATCCTGATTAATACAGCTATGAATAAGGTTAAGTTCTTTAATATATTTTTATTAGAATGTCTCCATTAGCTACTCTTGTGTAATAAACCACCTCTAACTTAGTGGTTTGAAACAACAATCACTTTATGTGGTTCCCAGTTAAGAAGGTCTGGGTTAGGCTGGTTTTCTAGATGGTTCTTTTGGTCTTACCTGGATTGTCTTATGTTTCCATGGTGAAAGGCAGGTCAGTTGGGTAGTTTTGAATCTAGGAATTGGATGGCTATCTAGGAAGTCAGCCTGAGCTTGTTCAAATGACAGCACTGGGATCTTAAGAAAATGAAGGGAGTTATGGTTTTAATTGTGTCCCATCCCCCCAACCCTTATATGTCGAATCCCAAACTCTCAGCACCTCAGAATGTGAGTGCATTTGGTGTTAGATCCTTTAAAGAAGTGATGAGATTAAAATGAGACCATTTGGATGCCCTATTCCAACCTGATTGGAGAGAAAATTGGGATACATAGAGAGATATTAGGGGCTGCATGCATACAGGAAACACCATGTAAGGTCATAGCAAGAAGGCAGCAAGAAGAGATAGGCTCTAGAAAAAGTAAGTTGGTACCTTGATCTTGGACTTCTAGCTTCCAGAACAGTGGGGAAATAAAATTCTGCTGTATAATACACCCAGTCTCTAATATTTTGTTAAGGCAGCAATAGCAAACTAAGGCAGGAAGCGTGTAAGGTTTCTTTGGCTTGACCTTGGAATCAGTACAAGCTCATTATATGGATCAAGTCACAAGTTCAACCCAGCTGGACGGTTACATTACAAATGGGTGTAGAGACAGGGAAGGGAATAATTGTGGCCATTTTTGCAAACAATCTGTCATAGTAATTAGAATGGTAGATAAGCATGCAGAATAGAAATAGATGTTAATTCAGGAAATGCTGTTGGGTACTTTCATCTATAATTGAAATGTTTTATCCAAAGCATATTTCTATTTGATCAGCGTAAGATAGGTTAGCTCAATCATCCCAAGATCAAGACGGTGAAAATACACCCACCTGCTCCAAGGAAGTCCTACTCCTGCAGTATGAACCAAAATGACTTGAAAAATGAGTAGAATGTGGGAGAACTGAGTTTTTTCCCCTTGTAAATCGAGTTATATCATTAGTCTTAATTAGGATTATCACGTCTAATTTGTTTTTTCAGATGAATAATTGTCAAAAAGTCTTGCCATTGACAGAATGGAGAGGTGGAAGAAGTCAGAGGAGGCCCCAAACTTTCTTTTCATGTATCCCAATCCTTTAAAGTTGGATCTTTCATTCCCCTTTGTATCTCTCAGTATCATGATCATGACCGGCTTACAGAGAAGACGTTCACATATTGAAGAATTTGTACGAGCTTCTGCCCTGCAGACTGCAACCATCTGTTATGTCCTGCCTCATGCCTCTGGAATACTTTTTCTTTTTTTCACTTTGTATAACAGAATTAGGCTAAAATCAGGGATAAACAGATTACATCTGTCATGTCCTGAAGAAATTTTTTAAAAATCGCACTGCTTTAACCCATGAATGTATGTATATGTATGTGTATATGTGTGTGTGCATGTTGCATCAACCAATGTAATATACATTACATTGTAAATATGTGTGTATGTGTGTGTGTGTGTGTGTGTGTGTGTATTTGTATTGGAGCTTGAACCCAGAGGCACTTTACCACTACTGAGCTGCATCTCCAGACCTTTTTTATTTTCTATTTTGGGACAGAATCTCACTAAGTTATTGAGGCTAGCCTCAAACTTGTAATCCTCCTATCTTAGCCTCTCAAGTTGCTTGGATTACAGGTGTGTGCTCCTGCACCAGGTTTGACCAATACTCTTTAACTATTTGTTAAAATTAACTGAGTGGAAAAACTGATTTCTTAATAACATAAACTATGTATCTCATGCCTTAATAATCCTGTTTTTCTGTTTTAGTTTCCCCCAAACAAAAATTCACACCAAGGAAAGCATGAGGAAACAATATTTATTGAGGAATTTATAGAGGGGAACGAAGAGGGCATTTACATCTCACAGTGCTATTTCATTGATTCTGCACATCAAACTCAATGATCTCTGCCTGATCTTCCAGATCTCCATTTTCATTTCCACAGTTATTAAGTTCCCCTCTCCCCATCTATGTTCTGTCTTCTTGCTCTTGTCTCACATTTTCTAAACATTTTTCTGGGACTCTTGATCACACTTTACTTTTCTTAGTTTGGACAGTATAGTGCTGTTTACAGTTTTAAGTCCAGACTTTGATACTCCTATTCACTAGTTAAAACTGCCTAACATCAAAGGTTATTATGTCAAGGCCAGAAACTTCACCTTTGTTTAACAAATAAAGGTTTCTCCAAAATTTGCTCTTCTTAGAAGACAATAGAACATTAAACCTGATACATACACTATGAACAAATTTACATAATAAAATTTAAAATAAGAATTTTCTTGCACGGTCTACATGGGAATGGGACCATTTTGCATTTTTCGTTGTGCAAAGAATTATTTTGGTGTAAAAACTTGAGTTCAAATGATTCCCTTGACATTTCATCAACCCTTATTAAGTAGCATCCTGGTAGGATTCAACCTGTTCAGTCTTTACTACCCCTCATTGAACTACATGTGTAGGGAGATCATTGACAGTAGTATTTAGGATTTGAGGTCTTTAGTTTACCTTTGTTCCCTCCTGAACACTCAGCCAATCACATTATTCAACATTTATTTAGTGGGAAAATTGATTCATTGGTTCCCTAAATAATTCTGATGTCAAGAACTGTGGCCTACAAACATCACCAGCTTGTGAACAAATGTGATCGATAGCTGCTGTAGACATAATGTTCTAAGACAAAATATTTTCTTCAAGTAACTTTGTTTTGCTTACATTTGAAGGAATTCAAAACGATATCAATACAACTTGGTATTTCCATTTCATAAATAGCCTTTAATAAGACATCTGTTGTGAAATTTAAGAGCCAATCCATTGTCTACCTTCTATCTTATGTGCAAAAAAAGTATCAGGGCCATCATGGAAATGGGAAAAAGCCATTTACACAAATAAGTACAAACACACACACACACACACACACACACACACACACACACAGCATAGAATACTGACCGACAAGAAGGATATATTTATTTTAAAACTGGCACTGTGTAATTGACCTAGTGTTACCCATCTTACTCTACGACTTGAAACGTTAATTACTATATGTTTATCAGGGAGGACTCTGAAAACTAAAGAGGCCTTGTGCCTTTAGGTCATCAAACTATGATGAGGTCATCAGACTATTTTGACCCCAAATGATCTTATGCCAGTCACTGCTGTGGGACCAATTCTGCGCAGGATTTTACCAGTTTCACACAGGTGTGACTTGTAGGCACTTTGTCGCAGGCCTTATCATTTGCCTCTCTCTGCCCCACTTTCCTCTGTGATGCTGCAGTGGTGGAGGGAGTTCTTTGGGGTGGTGTTCATTGTGGAAACTCCCTTGGGTTTACATGGACAACTCAGAAGTCCAGGGAGTTTAAATCTTAGAGGGTGACTCTTTGGCAGATGGTGAATGCATACTTCCCTCCTTAGTCTCTTCCCTTCAAGTTGTCCTGATATGCTTCACAGGGCCCCTCAGGGCCTTTAACACATCTTTCTTTTGGTTTTCTAGTTTTTCATTTTTTTTCTGTTCCTCATTCCTGTTCCCTGGATCATACTCCCTAAATTCTCCATGTCCAACTCTATTTTCCAGGAAATCCATCATATGGTATTAACCAAAAGAGTAGATAATATTGGTGACAATATGACTACTATAAACTCCAAAGCTTTGATTCCATGCAAGTGTATCATGTAGGCAATGGCCTACATTCTTTGCAATATCAGAAAAGACTTGGTTCCCCATATTTTCTCAATGTACTTGGTTTTGTAAGTGCATTGGAAAATAAGAAAATTCAAAGAATTCTTAGGACATAGAAGAATTGATATTACATTGCAAGGGAATCAAAAGCAGAGAAAGCCATGTCCCATGGTAAATCTCCAACCTACTCAAATCTCAGCTGCATCACCCTGTTCTAATTTAAGAACCCTCACCTTTTTTTGCGGTTTCACCAGGTTGCTCTTTGTTTTGCTCTTGTCCTCCTACAAATCTTTCTGCACTTTTTTTTTCCCCATCTCAAGGTTCCCGTAGTTATTGTTCTGCCTTGGATGCTCCTTACCTGTTTCTGTCCCTGGCTGGCTCCTTCTCATCTTGCAGATCTCACTTTAAAATGCTTCCTTCTCAGAGCAGCCTTCTGATCTTTTAATCTAGATTTGCCTTCTCCTATTCACTGCCCGTCATGCTCCACTCCAACTCTCCATTACTTCCTTTGTAGCACTTATCAAATATGTTACAGTCTTGATTTTATTTGCTTCTGTTCTAGTGACTGTTTCCCTTAGATTTGTAGCCATATGATGGTGGTGACCTGGTCTTGGGTCTTTACTGCCCTATCATAGCCTATCAGCACAGTTAGTGACAAGGTCAAAGGAATGACCCTTTCTTAGGACTGTTCATTCAGCCATCAAGCATTGGCCAGCTGAGATGCTAGATACTGGGAACAAGAAGAATGAGACAGGACCCTGTCTTCTAGCAAGGGACAAAGGAGAACATGTGTTTCCCATTTTCTGTTTGATCATTTGAACTACATATTTTGTCTTTATAACTAGACTTTAAGTACTCTGTGTGCAGATCTCAGTCATCTTTGCATCTCTATAAAGATTAAAATATGCAATGCAAGTAAAATATTTCCAAAGCATTTTAAAAGTTCTGAGGGAACATTATAAATATCATAAATTATTATTTTTTATTGTTCAGTAAAGTCTAATCTGTGCTTTTTACTACTTGCTGCTAACAACTGAATGAAGAGGACAGGTGTCTAATAGATGAGTGAGAGAGTGATCCTGGGGGTGGGTGGTAGACAAAGAAAGAAAAAGAAATGCTGATTTTGAAAGTCAAGTCCTGCATTGCTGTAAGGATACTCTTCTTCTTATTTGCTTATTTATTTCCTGGAACTTTAGAATAATTTAATGACAATCATTTCTTTAGATGTCTGTAAGAAGGCAAAAATTAGTCTGATGCAATTACAACACCTTAAGAACTGAAAGTTCACAACCCATAGCATGTTTGTCTATTTGAAAATTGAGCTCATTATTTCTTAACTTCAGCATGAGGTCACACAAATTAATTAAAAACATTCAACAGCAATCTTTTCATTGTGATGTTTTGGGAGAAGGCAACTGTGTACCAGTTTCACTGATGTGAGCCAGGATGCCTGGAAACATTATGCACCTGTAATTTTATTAATTATTAATGAAGACCAATATAAATAATGCATTTCCTATTATGTTTACAGAGCCAGTGGGGCTTAGTATAGCTTGGGATAATATCACAGCCTAAGATAAAGAAAACTCCAGCTGCTCATTACCCTGTAGTGTGCCACGAAAGGATCTGGCTACCACTATTGATTTACAAAAATGTGTGGGATAATTCTTAATAAATACAGTTTGGTGATGAGGAAGTGACCTGTTGAGATAAACATCTCTCTGAGGTGGGCCCTGGTGCCTTTTCCGGCAGGGCATATCCCCATTTGTCTTGGAGTCATCCAATTTATATCTATAAAGAAAATTGAGGAAAATAGTATGTGTATATGTGTATATGTAGAGCTAGAATTTGATATGGAAAAAAAACTCACTGTGGAGTATAGCTTTAAAGTATAAATAATGAAAAGCAACCCTAGAAAATTTAATATGGATTATCTAAACCAGAATAATAAAAGGACATTTGAATCAAAACAACCTGAATGCAATCTGAAAATTGAAAATAAGGAAAAGGAGTTTGTTTTCTCTTCACTCCCTCTATGTCCTTTGCACCTGATTTTGCTCACTTCCAGTGCCTTGGCCTAGATGTCAGTGAATATGTGTGAAGTCGAAGAACTGGGTAAAACTTTAGCAAAATATTCCACCAAACCCTCTTCCTGGGAGCTCCATGCCTTCGTCTGCCTGTAGACATCTTGAGTGGATGTCTACATGGCTTCTCACCCTCGGCCCACTCCAGCCTGGACCTATCACTTGCCCTTGCATGCCTGCTCCTCACTGACGTCATCATCCTGTCAATATCCCAAAATAAGCCCCCAGCCACCCTCTTTACCCTCTTCCCTTTACTCATAGCTGGATGTTCACTGAATCCTGTTCCTTCTACTCAGAAGTGTGTTTTGAATCCAAGCCTCTCCACTCTGCCTGCTTTCCCACTTACTGCAGACTCTCAAAAGCAGAGTGCACAGGCCTTCTTGTCTATCTGCCTAAATTCCTCTCCATCTTCTGTACTGCTGCTGCAGCAGCCCCTATTCTGTAGACTGCAAGTGACACCCAGACTCCTCCTCATCATGCCATGCAAGGCCCCTCCCAGCTCCTGCCACACCTCTCCGGCTACTTCCACCCACTCTTCTTGAAGTCCAGCTCCTTGGAACTCTTAGCCATGCTCCAGTATGGCAGGCCCCTCAGCACCCCGTCTTTTTTTCGTATGTGCAATTCCCTCTGCATGGAGTTCCTCCATTGCTCCCTCCTTATATGCTCCTTGAAGCTTTCTCTGAAAGGGTGACAATTCTGGGTACTGGTTAAGAGTGTGGGCCATGAAGACAGATGGCTGAATCCTCCACAGACAATGGGATCTAGGGTAAGTGCTGGACTTCTTTCTTCTTGGTTCCCAGGTACATAAATAGGGAAGATGAATAATGACATCTATATGATAAGGTGGGCATGAGGTTTAAATGGTAAAATCTATGTAAGCCTCCTTATCGTGCCATAAAATGCCCTTCACAAGCAGATCTTGACATCCCTTTCTAGCACACAGCAAATATGTAATAACTATTGACTTGTACGACCAAAATTTCCCAAGGCAATATTAGTTCTCCCTCTGGGATCTCTAAAGATGAAGGACTCTGGTATCTGAAAAATATGCTCATTTGGGTGTCCTAAATTTCTGGGAAAGTGCTAGGGACGACTTCATAGGGCAAGGAAAATCTACCATTTGTGAAACAAGTCTGCACTAACTAAAATGCAAAATTATTATTTTTTGTTCCTGTTGCTCCTTTACCCTTTTTTAACCACTGGAAAGAACTCATCGTCTCCCTTGGTGCTCCCTTCCCTCTGGAGTAATAGACATTCTTTCTCTTAGTTGCCAAAGTCTCAGCTCAGTAGGGGTTCCAGTCTAACACATGATTAAAGTCCAAACTTACTTTAGTGTTGTATCTCTTCCTTCTTCCAACTTGCCTGCATCGAACTGGAAGTGCGGTGGTAAAAGGGAGTGCAGTGCTGAACGATGATACATAAACAAAATTCAGCCCCACTTCTTAAGGATCTGATCATCTCTTGGGGGGACGTGGTAGACTGGATTATTGTGTGATAAGTGCTGTGATAGATGTATGCTTCAGCACATGGCAAAGCTGAGATTTGAGGAAAGGTGCTGAGATTTAGCTAGGACATAAGGCAGGCTGCCTGTAAGAAATGAAGCACAACCAAAGTTGAGTCTCGCAGGCCTGACAGTTCAATTCCAGATGAAGGAAGCAGTGTGCACAAGGCAGGGGGAGGTCACAAACCTAAGGATCATTTTATCAAAGGAACGAATTTTGTTGTAGATTCTAAGGGGATTTCTTTATTCACTCATGATAAGAAAATCTATATGTCAATCAGGTTTCTATCACTGTGACAAAATAACTGAAAAATCAGCTTAAAAGACAGAAAGGTTTATTTTGGTTTCATAGGTTTCAGTCCATGGTCACCTGGCCTAGTCCTTTGGACCTATGTTGACATAGTGCATCATGGTGCAAATGTGTGGCACAGGAAGACTGTTCACCTCCTGGCAACTGGGAAGCAAACAGAACAAGAGAGAATGAGATTGAGATTCCAATATCGCCTTCAAGGGCATATCCCCAATAATTTAACTTCCTTCTAGTAGATCCTATTTCCCAAACTTTCACCACCACCCAATAGCACCACAGGGTGGCAATCACACCTATAGCATGTAGGTCTTTCAGGGGCTTTAAGACCCAAACCATAATTCTAGGAATGGGATATGGTTTAGATATACATTACATTATGATATTAGAGTAGATATGGAATAGATTGTGGTTTGATTTTTTTTGGTGGGGGGGTTCTACCATTTACTAGCTGTATGATTTGGGGCAGATGGCTTAACCTCTTGGAGCCTAGTTTCTCTACCTAACATGGGGAGATTATTACCCACCTCAAGGGTTACACATTTCAATGAGGAAATGTGTATGTCAAGTCCTGTATACTAAGCCAGGCACTTAGTTTGAGCTTAATAGTTGTTACAGTTTGGATATGAAGTGTCCTCCAAAAGCTCATGTGCAAGACAATGCAAGAATGTTCACAGGCAAAATGATCAGATTATGAGAACTGTAACCTAATCAATGGATTAATAATTTGATTGATTACTGGGTGGTAACTACAAGCAGGATAGGTAAGCCTGGAGAACTTAGTCACTGGGGGCAAGAGTTGGGGTTTATATTTTGTCCCTGGTGAGCACAACTTTCCTTTCCTCTGCTTTCTGGCTGTCATGAACTGAACAGCTCTCCTCCACCTTGCCCTTCCACCATGATGCTCTACCTTATCTCAAGCCCAGAGCTAAGGAGTTGGCTGACCATGAACTGCACTTCTGAAACTGTGGGCAAAATGGACTTTTCCTCCTCTAAGTTGCTCTTGTTGGGTCTTTTGGTCACAGAGACAAAAAGCTGACTGAGAGAATAATTGCTAGTTCACTTACTGAAACCATCTCCCACCTTACTCCCTGCTTTTATTTTATATGTAGGATAGGAGAAGCAAATTCTATAAAGGCATAAACAGGAATAGTATTACAATTTAGGTATGAGAGTGTGAGTCCAAATTAGCATATTGGTGGTGGGAATGGGGAGAAAAACCAGAGGCAAACAATGTCCTAAAGAAATAGACTCTCTGTGTCTGTTGTCATTATTAATTTTCAATTACATTTTATTTGCCTACTCAGACAGTATTTGCTTGGGTTGGCTTAAGGACCCATTATCATTTTCATGGTATTTTTGAGTGTAGCTTTGTACAAATTGAGATTTTCAAATTGAAGCTATTTTTATCCAATTTTTTGTTCTACATTACAATGAACTGCCACCTGGGAGATTATAACCTAGAGGCATCATTACTTTATTAATTGAGTCAATAATTATTGGACCAAAATTATCTCAGAAGAATACATGGTATGTGATTCTTAATTGCATTTGATTTCTAACAGATTATTTTCATTTAACTAAAATAGTTTTTTATTTATTTGAAGTTTTCTGCCTGGAAATAGTGTGGGCTGTGAATTCAATCTGATTATAAGAGATCCTCAGAAGAAATGTAGTGCAAACAGCATAAGACCAGGAATCAGAAACCCTGGGTTCTGGCCCTGTCATGAAGAGGTGCTCAAATGGGCAAGGAACTTTGCTTCTCAGATAAATGAATATGGTGAACTAGATGTGGTACCTGATATGGTGGCATAATTGCCAATGTATTTCCTTTTTTACCACCTCATATTTCTTTGTTACCCCATTATTTTCATCTGCTCAAACCTTTAATTCTCAACTGTTACCAAAAGTTAAAGTGGATATTTTAGCAGAGATAAAACCCTATTTCTATCCATAAGGACCCCAAAATGAAATTGACATAGGATAGGAAAAGGAAAGACAGTGGAATGAATCTGACATACTTTCCTATGTACATATAACAATACACCACAATGAATCTCATTATCCTCTACATCCACAAGAAATTAATTTAAAAATCCTATGGGTAAATGGCAGAAAGATCAATAGAGAGAAGGAGCAGGGTATGGGAAGAGGGAAGGGGAAGAACAGGTTCTGGGGTCTGAATTAGAACAAGATATATTCCAAACTTGTATAATTATGTCAAAATGGATTTTATTGTCACATATAACTAAGAAGGACCAATTTTTTAAAAAGACAGATAAACATTGGAAAAACTTGCAAACTTATTGAATACAACTTTCATGGAAAGGGGCCACCCTTATAGGGAAATCTTGACCCAGTGAAGCAGTTAGAGTCAAACACATTCTGAACTGGACAAAGAATAATAACTTGTGAAAAGCGACTGCCTGATGTGAGAGGCTCTAAAGGGAAGAGCTACTTTAACAAGGTTGTGCAGAATTCTTTTGGTCTCAACTTCTTGTCTTTGAGGATAAGGATAGCATTCTTTTTGATACAGAGTAGATATTTTTTTTCACATTAGAATTATGTCTCCTGCTTTTAAGAAACAGAAAAGAGGTCAGGATAATCTCACCACTATTTTTTAAAGTGCCTTTAATTCAAAAGAGTCAATTTGTCAGTCAGAGTAGACTATTTTGGGATGACTCATTCTTAACTCCATCAATATAAAATGATTTTATGAGTGGGAGAGTGCTATATTACTAGGAATATGTGGACATAAGATGCTATCAGGGTTTTTCTTTTTTTTTTTTTTTGATCTGTTGCTATTGTACAAGTAGAAGTTTTACTAGTGACTTGGATGTAGAAACTGATTATTCTTAGTGAAAACTATTTTGCATAAAATGTATTATTTTAAAAGTCATAAATATTTACCAGTATTGCTCATATTTATTAATGAAAACAGCAGCATTTTTGATGACAAAGTCACTTGATGCAGGACAATGTCTGGGGATAATTATTTGCATGTTACCTGTCGCTGAGTTTGTTCAGCAAAGGATACCATTCTTGGTACACAGAAGAGAATCAATCACTAATGTGAATTGAATGCAAAAGTAAGGAAGTGTTTGCTTCCAAGTTGATTGCTTTAGTTGTGATTTGAATTTATTATACCTAGGTAAGCGAACATGTAGTAATCCATAAGGAAATTTAAGATCCTGTCTATGCAATGAGAAACTGGACTGGGAGATGGAAATGTTTTGCAAAACCATTCTATATTCATATCATACCAAAAATGTTTTCACCAAATGTCTAGAAATATAGTCTTCTTGTAGGATTCAGCACATAAAGTATTGTCCCCACCCAAATCTATGCTTTCTACATATATTTTCAGGCTAGAAACTGAAACAAAGAAGAGGAGAACTTCTTAGCTAACAGTGGTGACTGAGAAATTTGTGGCTTTTTAAATAATCATGAATGACTCACTCATTAAAAAATCTTCCTTGTTTACTTTTACCAAATGCTACAGGAGTTTGAGACATGACATTGAGTTAATTATGGGTGCAGGACTTTCTAAAATAACATTGAATTGAGGACAGGTTGACATTTTCAGTAATGTCATGGGTCAGAAAGGTAAGCTAATTTGGACTCATATAAATCCAGAAAGCAGCTTTACATTTTACCCAGTAAAAGGAAGAAAACAATCCCTAGTCACATTGAAACACTACACTGGAAGGACCTTAAAGGTTGTTCGCTTTAAGTTGCAGGTTAGTTGGATCTGATTGACTTGGATAGAATGTGGGTTAGTTACATAATCTAAGGCCAACTTAGGCATTTTGAGCCAACCAGTGTCAGATGAAATCTCCTCAGTGACCAACTCCCTATGGTCAAGGTACATGGCCATGGGGAATTATGAAATAACCTACTAGATCTTTTATGGAACTCTTCTTTCTTTTTTATACTTTAAAAAGGATACATGAATATATACATGTTGTACAAGAGAACATGGATACACACACACACACACACACACACACGTGTATACACACACAATGACTTACAAAGAAAAAGACTTGGAAATAAGAAGAAATCTGTGCTTTGTCCACCATCTGTTCCTCAATGGCTATATGCTCAAGGATAAATCACTTGAAGGACACAATAACTTCTTTTTGCCCCCTAGATCCCTCTCCACCTATTGTCATCCACTTTCTGTTCCAAACTGTGGCCTTTTTAGACAGCATGAGAGGATTCCCAGTCTTCTGGATTCCCTCTAGATTTTTCAAGTACTGAGCCTCTGCAGGAACTAGGAGAAGGCAACAATGGAGCTTAGAGTATATCACTCCAGACCTCCTTCTATGAGGTCACTCTGGGCTGATTTTGTCCCTCAACTAAGGTCATAACTCCCCTCAAGTAGACCTTGTTGGCCTTTTAAACAATTATACACTATAGAAAATTGATGAATAACAAGATGGATCAAAGGCTGTGGACTTGGACTAGAAACTGTGCAATCTCTAGAAGAAAACACAGGGTCAACTCTCCAGCTTTTAGGCACAGGCAATGACTTTCTCAATAGAACCCTAAAACTTCAGGAAATAGTGCCAAGAGTTAATAAATGGGATGGTATCAAATTGAAAAGCTTATGCACAGTAAAGGAAACAATTAGGAATGTGGAGAAAGAACACACAGAATGGGAGAAAATCTTTGCTAGCTACTCTTCTGATAGCGGATTAATATCTAAAATATATAAAGAACTTAAAAAACTTTACACAAAAAATCAAATAATAATTAATTTCCTATTTCCAATTAATAAATAGGAAAATGAATTAAACAGACACTTCTCAAACAAAGAAACATAAACGACTAACAAACACATGAAAAAAATGTTCAACATCATTAGCAATTAGGGAAATGCATATCAAAACTACACTGAGATTTTATCTCACACCAGTCAGAATAACAGTCATCAAAAATACAAACAATAAAAAATGCTGGAGAGGAAGTGAAGAAAAAGGAACACTTTTACACTGCTGGTAGGACTATAGGTTATTACAACCACTATGAAAATCAGTATGGAGGTTCCTCAAAAGACTAGGCATGGAGCCACCATATGACCCAGCCATACCACTCCTTGGAATATATCCTGAAGAATTAAAGTCACCATACTACAGTGATACATGCATACCCATGTTTATAGTAGCACAATTCACAATAGCTAAACTATGGACCAGCCTAGGTGTCCATTCGTGGATGAATGGATAAAGAAAATGTGGTATATATGTACAATTTATTCAGTTATAAGGAAAAATGAAATTTTGCTATTTGCAGGAAAATGAATGGAACGAGAGACCATCATGTTAAGCAAAATAAGTCAAACTCAGAAAGTCAAGCATGGTGTGTTTTCTCTTATATGTGGAAGCTAGAGAGGAAAAAGGAAGACAAAGGTGGAGTTAGATCTTTCCTAAAAATCAAAAGGAGATCATTAGAAGAAAATGACCCAGTGGTGAGAGGTAGGAAGGACAATAATGTTAAAGAGTGATTTTGGTCAAATTATATTGTCATATTGTGTTGTACATGAATGAATGTGTAACAACAAATCCCATCAATATACACAATTATAATTCACCAACAAAAATGTGGACAAAAATGGGTAAGCTCAAAGGCATTACTATTTCTAAAAAGTTCATGGATATAAGCCATGTTTGTTTTAATTTGAGGGTTAGGTAAGAGCTCAAAAGGGACTGAAATCCAGAAAATATGCCCAAGTCCTAAGAATGACTTTTGATACTACAATTAGTCATGAAGATTGCTGTCACATTGCCAGAACAGGGCTGCCTGACTATTGTATACTTTTTATACTCTGTGTAATGCTACATGTAAGAAAGCATTGATTTGGAAATGAAAATGTAATTAACATAAAATCAGTAAGTGAAAAATGATTCAATGCTAAAAATAAAGAACCATATTTGAAAGGTACCAGGAATGGAACCCAGGGCCTCATGCAGGCAAATGTTCTATTCTGAGCTGCACTGCCAGTCCCCAAGTAGACCACTTTACAGGACCTTCCCTGCTATCCTCCTTGCCCTGGCCTCCATGATGCCTCCCAACCTTAGAAGCTAAGGGCTTCCCTTCAATAAACAGTCTTTATTTAGCACTTAAAAAAATTCTAAATTTGTTTTCATTAGTTATACATGACAGTAGAATGCACTTTGATACATCACATATAGTGGATTATAATTTCTCATTTTCTGGCTACACATGATGTAGAATCCCACCGGTCATACAGCTACATATGCCTGTAGGGTAATAATGTCTGATTCATTCTGTTTAGCACTTTTTGCATTGCTTCAAATTTGCTGTGTCATCTATTTCCTGCTAGCACCCTGACTGGTATATTTGACAGATTACCATCAGAAAGAACTCTAAAGTCATGTCTCAGTTCATCTTGAAAGGAGGTCATAGTTGGCTAACAAACACATGAAAAAAATGATGTCTGCCATGAGCTGAGGAAGGAGAGAAGCATGGGTGTCTAGTTAGCTATTCAGAAGTCTCCTCAAGCTCTTGACATTCTATGATTCCATGTGTAAGAAACCAAAGGAAGCCTATTACATTTTGGGCTTCTATATCACTATGGGGAGTCTGGACAGGGATGATAAAATAACCGTGGTCCAAAGAAATGCACTGGCATGGTGTGCTGATGAAAACCAGCAGTGATTCCACACACACAGTGCCTTTCAACTCATACTTTTCAAATACTGTTCCTTATTTGTAGCATTAGATTATTTTTCACCAAATGCTATTTTATGTTAATTATATCTCTAACTCCAAATCAACACTTTCTCATAGGTAGCAATACACAGTGTAAGAAGTATACAGTAGTCAGACTTCCCTATCTGGCAAAGTGACAAAAATCTACACTAATAATCACAGTATGGAAATCATTCCTAAGGCTCTGGGCCTTGTTTTTGGGTTTCAGTCTTTTTTATGTTCTTACCTAACTCAAGTTAAAAACAGACATGACTTATATTCATGAACTTTTTAGAAATAGTAATGCCTTTGAGTTTACTTATCAATTTCTATGGTATTTAATTGTTAGAAAATCAAACATGCCTTTGTGAGCCTTCACTATGGTGAGTCTGGTAGGGGGATTTGGGGTCATCTTTCTCCTGGTCAGGATTTCGTCTGGCTTTGTTTTCAAATAGAATCAATAACCAGAACTGTGTATGATCCATAGTGTGAAAAATGATTTTACAGAAGTTTTTGTGTTAAGAAAAGTTACCTCCATTCTTGTCAAGCTCTTTGCTTGTGCAGGATTTGATCATTTGACCACGTCAGGAGTTGACAGAATTTGAGAGCTGGAACCGCTCACTTCTCTTTTTTAAAGATATTCTGTGAAGGGCCTTATTACATGGTTCTCACAAAGCAGTGACCCAAAGAAGCTGCTGATTTTGCCTATATGAAAATTAAACTGACCAGCTACTGGATAAAGCCATTTTATTTGGCTGTAGGATAATAATAGTAAAGACAAGTTTCATTGCCTTTGGTTTTCAGATTTCTCTTACACATGGTGGGTTATATTATCCTTGGGCAATGAAGTTCACAGTGAAATTATTTTCTTCCTGTTTTACAAGTGAGAAATCAGAGGCAGAAAATTGTTATTAATAGGGCAGCACTGGAACCCCTGCCAATTGATTCATAACTGGCCTGTAATTTTTATTTTAACAAAATGTTCAGATTTAACCTCAAATATGCTAACTAACAGAACTGTAGGAGAGCATATTACAGTGCCATCTAGGTCTTAAGAATGGCTCATGATTGAAGATGAGGCTTTTCCCACCTCTATGTTCAGTCCTATGCACACGTGTGATCTGGTACTTTGAGACAAGGCACAGATCATTAGATAGGTGTGGGATTTTCTTGTCACTCAGTAATCCCCTCCCAGGCCTTATCTGCCCATTTCTTACCCTTCAGGAAAAGCTGAGTATCTGGATAGTTCTCCACATGCACCTTGTTTTCAACTCTCAGAACATATGTGTCAGAGCACCACAGAGGAAGGAAAAGTAGTTGATACGGTTAGCAACGGCACTTCCAGGCCTCTTTCTTCCAGTGAATAAAACTTGCTTAGCTGCATGTCAGTGTCCTCACTTTGCACTACACCCAGGGTCCCTTCTGGGAGACCAAAGGGATCTCATCACATCTGGAAAATCTGGATTAATTATGCTTGTAAGCAATAAGAAGGGCTGCACTTACTGGTGTAGGTTAGCCCTTCTTTAAAATAAACTGGATTTTAAAATATTAACAGAGTTAGAATTTAATCACTAGACGATTGTGCTGTGTTGTTTGTAGCTGGGCAGCTAACAAAGGAGCAGAGTTTCAGGAATGGCTTTAATGGCAGGTATGTTTGTGATCTTTGGATTACTGTAACAAAACCTGAGCTTATTAACTTAGAGAAGGATTTACTTTGGCTCACAGTTTTAGAGGTTCCAGTCCATGCTCAGCTGGCCCTGTTGGTTTTAGGTTTGTGATGAGGCAGCACGTCATGGCAAGAACATATTTGTGTAACAAAATTGCTCACTTAATGGTTGGGAAGCTAAAGAGGGAGAGACGAAGAGAGGGTGCCCAGGTCCATGGTCCTCTTTGAGAGAACCCCCCAGGGACCTGAAGATCTCTCCCTTTGGTCCCACCTCTTAAAGTTCTAACACTCCAAATACTGCCACATAGCAGCATGTGATCTAAGAAATGGGTGATGAGAGACTGAGAGCCCAGGATTTAGGATGAATGGTGTTATAAAGTAAGCTTAGAGAAATCATGAATCTTCAGTCTTGAAGTTGAAGTTTGCATAATTATGAAGATAACCTCATGGAATTGGATCAGAGGAGTGGGAAACTGATATTGACAGCACAGTGTTGAAAAGTCTGGGTTCTGGAATGAAAGCATGAGGATTCAAATCACACCATTGTTACCTGGTAGCTATGACCCTACCTATGCTGAGGAGCCCACCAAGGAGCCCACCTCAGAGCAGTGGTTTCCAATCTTGCTTGCAAATGAGAACATTAGACTCATCTGAGGAGTTTTGAAAAAAAAAGGGCAACCAGACCTACTTCTGGAATTATTCAATAAGAATCAGGGGTGGTGGGGAGAGGCCTGATTAGAGAATCAGTTTCATAGCTGTGGATCTCAAACTTTTTGGATATTAGAATCTACTGGGGTTCATTAAAACAGATTGGTGAGTCCCATCCTCATTGCAAGCAAAAATTAGATCCAATAGTTATTTGATTCTGTCTACAGATCAGAATATAATTGTCCTAGAAATATATGATACTTTATTTTATGAAATATGGGCAATGACACAAGGGGAACATGAGAGAATGAAGTAGAATATTTCTTTGTAAGATGAAGAATGTGAAATTCAGGACAGACATAGAATTGAGCATATTAAATCTTTAGGAATCCTATGGTTTAGGTTCTACTAGTTTTCTTTATTCCCTTGAGTAAATCTGTAGGTTGATTCATCCTGACAATATAGGCAATCTTTTAAATGCTCAACACAGTTTTCTCACGTGATAATTTAACATTCTATCCAGTTCTAGAAAGAAAAATATGACTACTATCACCTGGTGTTACCATAAAACGAGATTGGTAGGGATATGGAAAATCTAGTCCTAAAGTATACAGAGCCTAAGAAATTGCTGCAACAGAGTGAAAAGAATTCTGCTTGCTCTTATTGGTTTCTTTTCAGAAGAGCTGGAAACCTTTGCTTTTTTTAGATTCTTTTATTTAGGGTACACTTATGAGGTAGACTCTTGTCTGCTCTAGAGCCTTGCTACCCGAGGTGTGGGCCATAAGCCTGGAAGTGTGTCAGAAATGAAGAATCTCATATCTACTATATTTGAACTGAGCAAACGACAAGTTATAGTCTCATTAAACTTTTAAAGACTGTTCTACAACATTCCAGCATCATAATTCGGGGGCTGAGGGGCATCAAGGTTTAATAGCATAAAGACACATTCCCCGAGCTACTGTTCCAGTTAGTATGTATTGGGTGAGGACAAATGTGTGGAGAGAAAAGTCTCAAAGAGAACACATAGACTGCTGTCCCCATGTGCCTTGGACACTGTGAAAGTTCAGGCCTAAATGAGGTTAGGAGAGGTTCAAAGGATTGGGAGACAAATTTGTGACACTAGCTGAGGCCAGTTGGTTTTATTTATTTCCTCTTTCAAAAGGTGAACCAGATCCTTAAAGAGAAATAGGGAAGTGGATAGATGAAAATAAATGAATGAATAAAAGCTTATTCCCTTATAACTGGTTTGTTGAAAGTTTATTCTAGTAGGACATCTACAAGTACGCAAGGTTCTTATTTTTTTCTCAACTGGTAATTTTGACCTCATTTTGTAAGAATATGCTTTTTCACATCTTATAATATCTTGGTCAGTCTCATAGCTTTCAAGCCAATTCCATTTATTAAGTCCAGTTTAGCCTAATGTAAAACTCCAAGTACACCTTCTCCTACCTCCTACCTCTGAGCTTATCAATAGCCTGAGGAGCTTTCAGTGGAGGAGAGGGCTTGCTGTTAAATTTCACTTCATTTCTCTCTGCCTCTTCTGGTATGTACAGCTAGGGAGGAGGAGATGGAAAGGTGGGGATAGAAATGAATGTTTCAATATATATAAATGTAAATATATATATGTGTGAGTGTATATATATATGTATATATGTATATGTTTCAATATATATGAATTCCTCAGGTGGTCCTGCAGGAGAAACTTCCAATTCATAGTTACTCTCATGGAAAATCTGTCTCCACCTGAACTTCTCTAAAATCTCTTAGCCTCCAGCATCCTTCACCATCACTACCTCACATGGCCACAAGCTCCTGCTGTTTCTGACTAGGGGACTAGTGACATAGCTCATGCCCTGCCACCTTCCTGGACATTCTCTTGACCTACGAGAAACTTACACATCTTTGTGATACCACATGGTTCACTTCCCCTCCATCACCTCTCTGTCATCTGTGTTCAGATTTCTTCTCTGCTCACATGGGCGCTGGGCGCAGATTAGCAAATCACACTGGGGAATGAATTGCCCGTCTCACTTTCCTGCAGACTCTACCAATTCCTATAAGTGGCCTTTGGAGGACCCCTCATCGGACTTCGATGGGTGAGTGCTCACTCCTCCTCCCATGGGGAAAAGCTCAGTATCAGTCACATATGATTTTGAGAATGCTCATCTCCCTCTTCCTTTTCTCCCTCTCCAGTCTTCTGTTTAAAATATGAGAGTTTGTCTTGGGGATGTTTGGGGCTAACAGAGAGAATATAACTTCTTCTTACTAAATCTTGGAGAGGCCACCTGTTTCCCATGTTGTTTGTACTTAGTTAGGATGTGGATGTCAGACAGTCTGAATCTTAAGTTTTGAGGACAAGTTGCCAATTTCAGAACAACAGAAAAAGTTCTGCATGAAAACCTGTTACAGTATAATGCACACTATCTATTGATCATCTTCTTTGTATCAATTGTAGTAAGTCCTTTGTAAATTTTATTTCACTTAGTTCATAGGACAATGCCATATGGTAGTTTCTATTATTTTTATTTAAATAATTAAACTTCTGCTATACCTGTGTACATAAAATATTTTAATAGCTTCTCTATATTGTAAAAACTCTATGCAATTCAAGTTTTATTGTCCCAGTGAGAAAGCCAACAAATGGAACCTCTTTTGTTTCTAGGGAAGAAGTAATTTATATTCTACCCTTTAGATGCATATGTGAGAAACTACATTCTGAACTGAGTTACTGGGGGAAAGAAGCATGGTGCTGTCTCCATTTTGCAGTAGATACTGAAACAGGGAGAAGAAGGTTCTGTTACTGGCAGAGCTGATGGCACATCCTGATTTGGCTGCTGTTTGATAATGGAAGGGACAGCAGATTCCTTGGTTCTGAGATGTCTCTGGGACTCCTCCCCACAAGGTCAACCTGACCTCTGTCTCTTCAGTCCTTCCAAAGATTCTGGGGGCAGTGTCTCTATCTCTTAATAACTTTCTGCTTATACCAGTCACAGGTTTGTTGGCTGTAACTAAGTATTTCTAACACCCAGAAAACCCATATTGTCTCTATTTTTCATCAATGTGCTTTGTGAAGACGATGCTTAGAGAGATCTGTTAGTCAGGAGTATCAGTGGTTATAATATTTCTAGCAACTCACATGTTTCTCTACTATGAAAGTGTTCTATGGAAACTAAAATATTTATGAAGAAAATATCTTAGATATGTGAAGAATTGCCCTAGTTTCAAAATGTTTTCTTTATATATGCATATTTAAGATGTTGCTTCTGCATTGATTTACTGTACATGATTCATCAAATTTGGCTGAGTGAAGCACAAGATTGTGGGACAAGGAGTCAGAAGAACTGTTTGGGTTCTAGTACAGCCATTTATTTATTAACTCTGTGCTCTTAGGGAAGTCTATTAATTGCTTTGAGCATCCTGTCCCTCAGTATAAAATTGAAAAAAACCCTAACAGTAATATTGCCAACCATATAAGGTTGGTGGGAACACTAAGAATGGTTTGTGAGCAAGAAGGCTTAACATAAATAAAACAGTCATTATTATAGTCTTGATCTTTTGAGCAATCTCTGTGAGTGAAAAACAACTTTTAAAGTTCAGACTAGTAGGAGAGAAAAGAAAAAACATTTTTAGGAAGGCATGAAGAAAATGTATTTCTTTGCATGCAAATGTCTCTTCTCAAATTAATGTAAGGCCTCTGATCTTTCCTTATTCAGCATAAGTAGTTCAGAGTCCCAGAGAGTCAAACATTTCATCTCTATTTTTAGGAAAAAAGGGCCAATTTTCTGCATATTTTATTATCCATGAAAACTTCTTATTCCATGAATATTATTTGTTCAAGTAAAACACTAGAAGTTGCCTAGAGGTGTCCAGATCTCTGTAGGTGGATAGTGGCTTAGTTGAATCTATCTTTTGTAGATGGGATGCAGGCTGGAAATGTGGCTCAGTGGTAGCATGCTTCCCTAATATGTGCAAGGCCCTGTATTCAATCCCCAGTATTGCACAAAAGAGTATTTGAAAATGGGATGCAGGGAGCCTGGCACTTATGGTGTTTAGTGAAGATAGCCAAGAACATCCTCGTGGGGAACTTCCCTTGCCTGCCCTCCATTCTTCAGAGGGTAGGATAGGCCTAATTGGTAAAAGAGCCATGATTCCTCTTGAGAGTACTGCACTTCCCCTATCTTCTTATCTGTGCTGCAAAATTAATCCATTTTTCTTGGTGCAGAAATAAAAAAAAGCATATTTTTAGTAATTTGTAAAAGTGGATGTGATCACAGGTTAATTTTGCTACTGTAATTTTTAATCATGTGTTAGTCTCATCTTTATTTACTGGAACCTAAGACCTCCCCTTCAAACAAAGCATTTCTAATGACAGAATAGGCTACACACTCCATGGGACTCCTTTCAGAAGGAGGGTCACATATCGGGAACTCATATGGGGACATGACAGAAGCCACGGAGCACATAATGAGTCCCTGTCTGGAGACCTCTTGAAATCTTCAGCACAATTACTCACTTCAAGATATACTGACTGCTCTTGGCTTCTCTAAGGGAACTAGAGAAAGAGCAGAAAGCTCTGTAGAGCTGACGGGTGCTATATCACAGCTTTCAAGAAGGAAGTTTGGAAATTTGTAGTGTGAAAGGGTTTTTGACTTGGGAATAGTTGCAGACCAAGTTCAATAAGATTTATGGGGCCAAGTATCTTGGTGGGCAAGTGAGTTATATTTATCAGAAACACCCTTACCACAACTGGCATTTGAAGATGCTGCACAGGGTACAAAGAACTCTTATACATATCAGATCTCATTTCGTCCTCCCAAGCAATCTGTGAAGAATGTACTATTGTCCACTTTTCATAAATGAGGAAACCAAGGCGAAGCTTTCTGGTTTATTTTGCTTAGGTTTCCACAGCAGAGACAGCTACCTAATGTGAATTGGAGCTCTTTCTTTAGTACCATGGTTGTCCCAGTGATCACATTGGGGATTAAGCCTCTTTATTTTTATTTGTATTTACTGATTTATTTTATATGATCAGGATTCTCACTTCAGGCTAAGAAGTTGGAGCTTCTGGGGTCATCTTTGAATTTTGCATTATAGCTCCAATGTACAAAGCTTAAATTCCTTATTCCGTTTCAGTTTTATTTTACTGGAAAATAATATTACTTGATGTTATCTGTTATTTGTTCAATTGTTTAAATCCACACACAGGAGCAGGACAAAGTTGAGAGTCACTCTCGTAATCCCTTTCTTGTTTTTCTCCCAAGAAAGATTTCTTCTTTCATGGTCGGTTGGTCTGTTTGTTACTGTAAAAATCAAAGACTTCATGGAAAGCTAGTTATTAAAAAAAAAAAAATAAAGTCGGTTCTTTACTAGAATGGAAAAATACTATTTTCAGAAGCACTTGTTTAATTCAGTGTTAGATTTCTAGATCCTTAAGGAGCCAATTCAGTAATAGACAAAGCTCCTTCTATTAATTGGGAGATACTAACAAAGGAAAGTAAAATTCTGAAGAATAGTAAGAAAGAAAAAACGATTATAAGGAGAAAAGAATGGGATAATTTTGTTCTTGAAAGACAATAGTATAAAGTGAGGAAAAATCTACTTGCATGCCTCAGGAAGAAAACCTCCCCTTGCAGTATGGAATGTTAGGAAGGGGCTTCTGATTCTGAACTTAGGTCTAAATCATGGCAGTGCCACCTTCCCTGGGACCAGTGAGACTTTTAAGGTTTAGAAGGATTTTAAGTTGTAACATACATAAATTCAGTAGTTATTTTCATAAGGAGATATTTTAATGGGGTTAGCATTAAGGGGAACATACAGGACATGTGCGGAGACAGGGTGGGAGCACCCTGATAAAGGAGGTGGGGGAGGGCCCTGGTTCCTGATCTTTCTGAAAACAGTCCAACAACATTCTTGCTCGATTTCTTATCTAACAAAGACAGGTTTAATATCCTGCAAACAAATAGTGTGATAAAAAATATATAACCTTTTATATTACTTGGGTTCCTGGTATACCGATGTGGTCAGACTGGTTGTTTTGCTTTGTTCATTAAGAGCACTCAGCTAATGAGACCACTGAGAACTATTTGTGGAGGGTGAGCTATGATTCCTGGAAGAATAGTGCCCACCCATGCACAACTGTGCAGCAGGCGATGTTGGTCTGGAGTTTTTGTTACCATTATGGTCTGGTTATGAGGTGTCCCTCAAAAGCTCACATGCAAGACAATGCAGGAAGGTTCAGAAGAGAAATGATTGGGTTGTAAAGTCTTAACCCAATCAGTGATTTAGTCACCTGATAGGGATTAATGGAGTGGTAACTGAAGTAGTAGGGTATGTCTGGAGGAGATTGGAATTGAGGAGAATGGAATTTGGGGTATTTTAAGCGGAGACTCTCTCTCTGCTTCCTGATGATGTGAACTATATCCCTCTGCCACACTCTTCTGCCATGATGTTCAGCCTCACCTCGAACCCTGAGAAATGGAGCCAGTTGTGTATGGATTGAGACCTCTGAAATCATGAGCCTTCAAATAAACTTTTCCTCCTTAAAATTGTTCTGGCCAGATCTTTTAGTCACAGAGCAAAAAGGCTGACTAAAACCATTACCCTCACCTACCTCCTGGACCCTGGCCCAGATCTTTCCCACAACTCCCACTTCTCTAGTTCTCACTGATCCTCTGGCTCAGGTCTAGCTCCCCAGATGCATCAGCCCACTGGGTGCCCCTCTGGGAGTCTGCTCCTGGCTATGTGCATACTCCAACATTTCCTTTCCATTTTTCTCTCACTTAAACTTGCATATCTTTGGTCTCATGATCTTTTCTGTTAGACGAGAGTTTATCTGGTGCCCCATCACTTTCCAAACTGTTCTGGGATTCTAATAGATACAACTGAGTGTCATTCCAGATTTTAATAGTTATAAAGTACTTGGTGGTGGGAGGGGGGAAGTGTTTCTTGGCAAAATATGTTTGTATATTTCTGTATGTTCTATCCCCCTCTTGAAGGTACACAATGTTCATGAGCATATTAAAGACTTGGAGAAATCTTTCAGAAAACAACCTCTGTGATGAATTCAGTTTGGAGCACTTTATTATAATTGAATGCAAACTAAAGTGCACATTTTTTTTCTTCCCAAATAACATTTATTTTAACATGAATCTGCAGGGGGGAAAAAGTCTTGACCTTGAGTAATGACAGGAATTTCAGGTGCTTCAGGGGAATATTGGCAGGTGGTATTTGCCACTGGGATTCCTGTGGTACAATCATGTTATTTTTGGTGCCTTTCAGTTACTTTCAGCTTTGTCTTAGGATACTCTGAATACTCCTCATCCATTCTGACAAAACAGACAAAACCTGGGCAAAGCCCAAGGCTCTTATTTTTAGCAATTTCTATGTCCATTTATGTCCTAATTTTGTTTTGAGAAGTGAAATATCCTTCTTTTCCCATTGTTGCACTAACATTAAGACATTCAACATTTAAAAAATGGGTTTGACCTGGGATTGGATTCTTCTTTTTGTTATAGTCACCCTGGGTCAGGAGCAGAGCTCTCTAATATGCAGGCAGATGGCTAAATTGCAATCCCATTCCAGTCAGTCCTATGCTAATGAAAACATTTCTGCTTACCTGAGAAGTGGGATATTTTGGAAATTGTATCTTAAAGTGCTTATATTAAAAAGATGCCTCCGACAAAACTCAAAATGAGGTCACAGACCTGAAGGAAATGTGTATTGCCTTAGGAATTTAGGCCATCAAGTAGAATCTGGAGAAAAATGCTGGCAATTTAGTTTCCTCCCTCTCTTCCTTCTCACTGGATCATAATATTCTCTCTCTTGCTCTATGTGGATGCCAGTTCTTTTGTCCACAATACAAACATTTATGAATCTCTAGTCTAATTACATTTAAAATCAAATTTTTAAGTTTTTGATCAACACATAATTGTATATATCAATAGAATACAATTGACAAATCAACACATGCATAGAGCATACACCAATCAAATCAGGTAATTAACATTTCCCTCTGTTTATCATTTCTTTTCACTTGAGGACTTAAACTTCTTCTCTTCCTAAAATATATAAGAGGTCAATCCTCCTTTTTGTCTTTGATTGTGCCAGTTACTATGATTAACTTTCATGGAGAACATCCTCCTATTTCTACTAGGTCCATCCAGGATATATTTGAAATAGGTATCACTGGAAGCCTCTTTCTGCATATACTTTCCCCTTTCCTTACTTTTGGTAATATATGACTACAAATGAGAATAGTTTAACTAAGTCATACTATAAATCCACCAGTGATGTATGAAGTACAGAATTTGGTGAGTCACACAGAAATTATTTGAACAGTTTTTGTATTAAACATGCTTATCCAATCGTGCATTGTGACATTCTCTTGTTGATTATGGTAAATTTCAGAATTGAAACCTGCTTTTCAAATCCCAGGCTTCTTGAGAGTGCCAAGGTATTTGTACCTCTTAAAATTCATACTAATGAAGATATGCTGTTGATAATCTCTTATTAATATTGTAATTTTTCTTATTTCTGTGATTTATATCCCTCTCTCGGAATCCATGTAACGATTGTTTCTCCTCAGAATATTAAGTACTTAGCATGGTCTAGAATTTCTAAAATGTCAACCTATTATTGTAGTGCTTCCTGTAGCCAAATTATTTTAATTGGGAAACTAAATCTCATTTCCTGTCATTTCCCCCAGAAGATGGAACTTTTGGTGTATACAGAGAAACTTTCATTCTGATAATGGAAATAATTTTGTTGGTAGTTTTGGCTTCCATTATTTCTCCTAATCCCTTGGCTGGGTTTGATCAAGGATGATGCCCACATAGGACAAGGAAAGTAAACAGCCCACAGTCATCCAAATACTGCTATCCAAAGCCATCTGCAAAATCTGCTGGAGGATAGGCTGTGACATCTCTCACACTTCACCGTTTTTCCCATGTCATGGTGAGTTCAAGTGAAGATTTTTGCCTTGTTTACATATATTAACTATGATTATGTTAGGGGAAAAGGCAATAGATCTGTACTGCCCCAAATGGCTCATGACCTCATAGATTTACCAGCCTTTATTTGGAACTCGGACCACTATGGAGTTCCATTCCTCCCTTGCAAACTTGTCTCAAACTTCTTTCTTTCCATAACTTTCCTCAAGGAAGATCTAGACAATGTGTTTTCCTGCCCCTATTTACTGTGTGGATTTTTTCTAGTGCTTTTTTCTATTATAACATAAATGGCATTAGGTGGCCCCTGAGCTGGCTAAATTAGCACTGTTTTTGGAGTATAATCACAGAAGGACACTCTATTTAATTGCACTCCAATCTGTTCACCCCACTCTAGCAGATGAAAGCATGTAAATAGTGTTCTGGGTTCTCCTCCTTTTCTTGTCTCTGTTTTCCAACATCTCTTGTGAATCCGTCTTAGCACATTGTCTTTCTTCAGTGAAGCCTGATACGTTCTTCTTCCCCAGCTGGGTGGATTTTCCTTCTAATTAGTTCCACTCAACAGATACTATTCAGGAACAGTAATTAGCAAACACTTTTCAATTTCTGTTCTAAACAATTCTGGTATTTTGAGATATTAATAGATATTCTACTAAGGAGTTTTGTAAGATTAAACATGTTTGAGAAATAATTAATACATATCATTTTACTCTCTTGGAGTCACCATATAAAATATTATGCTAAAGACTCCAGGAAGACTTAGAATAAAGAGACCTGCTAATTTCGATCAATCTAATGCTTAAGCAAACACTTGTTTTTTCACTCTACCCTCTACAGACAACATGCATGATGCCATTGCAGGAAATCAGAGACAGTTTGGGCTTCATGCAGAAAACTCTGCCTCCTACACTGTTGTGTTGTTTGGATTGCTTTCCATTTCTATGCCTCATTTTTCTCTCATGAGAAATGGGGTTATATTACGGACATCATAGTGTTGACATTAAGACTCTACTAGTGACAGTCCTCCAGAGAAACGGAACCAATAGCCTCTCTCTCTCTCTCTTTCTCTCACACACACACACACTTGCCCCCTCTTATTAGGAAGAATTGATTGACAGAATGATGGAGGCTGAGAAGTCCCAACCTCTAGTTGGTGCTGAAAAGCTGGAGCCCCAGGAGAGATGATGTATAGTCCCAGATGGAGTTTGAAGTCCTGACAATAGGAGAACCAATGGTGAAAGTTCTAGCCTAGAAGTCAGTAGGCTCAAGACCCAAGGCAATGTTTCATTTCAACTCTCAATGCCAGAAGAGACAGATGTCCCTGCTCAAAGCCGTTAGGCAGGAGGGGTTGTCTCTTACTCAGTTTTTTGGCTCTTTTCAGTCTTCAATTGATAGGCTGGCCCATTAGGGAGGGCCATCTGCTCTACTTGACCTACTGATTCAAATGTTAATCTCTTCCAGAAGCACCTTCATAGATATTTGGCCAAAATAATGTTTAGTAGCCCAGTCAAGTTGACACATTAAATTAAACCAGGACCTAATGAGAAAACCTGAGTAAGATGGATCATGCAATGCCTGAAGCAGTGATACTGGGTACCATCATCATGGTCATCACCATCAGCTCCAGTATCATTGTCATCATTATCTCAAAGACTAATAAGTTTCTGTTTTCAGAATCTATTCCACTTCAAAGAATAAATTCTTGATTAATTAGGAAAAAAACCCTAGCACAAATAAATACTCTTCTCATGCCCATTTACTGAAAAGTTCTGCAGCCCATTTTATATTGGTCCCCAGAGAATCTCCAGGGAGATGGAATCCCCACTGCAAAGCCTGAGAATATATCTATGGATTGACTCTTTCCTTTCCTAGTTCCAAGTCCTAACTCCTTTTCCTTGGGGTCATTTCACAAAATTAACTCTGTGCCTGTAAGCTTTAGTCTCAAACTCTATTTCCTTTTTGAACCCAAGCTAAGACAAATAGCAGAATGTCAGGAGAAGCATCAATAAAGATTTTCCCCTTTTCTAGTCATTGAAATGAGGTGTATAAAACTTTATAATCTGATGTGCTAAATTATTTTAGAGTAAAAGAAAACCATTTTTCAAGTAGCATTCAGCCCAAGAGTTATGCTTTTCTAACAGTTATGCTTTTCTAATAGTACTCATGGGGGTTTCTAAAGATCCTCCAAGAATTGAGAAGAAATATGTTTGCGGAGTGAAACTCAGGTTATTGATAGGCAGTTACACAAGACCTGTCTGTAAAAGCGAGCAAGCGTTGCACTTCAGATTTTGAATGAATCTGTGTTTTCTCAAGTTGAGAAAAGTTTAAAGTCTGATCTTTGAATAATTGTGAACAGAGAGTGCAATTCTTACAGTGTAGGCGTTAGTCTTAATCTAAGTCACAGACCATTCTGGCATGGACTGATGTGGAATTGAAGGGGACAGCAAATGAATACAGAGGATGATAGCAAAAAAGAGGGCTCAGAAGCTCTTTCTGTTTGTTTTCTTTTTTATTTTTAAAGCTACCAATGATGGAGTCTTTTGCCAATGCATTTGCAAGGAGATACTGGCAATAGAAGATACCAGATCCACCAGATGCACGTTATTTTTGCTATAGACATATTTAATTTTAACTATTTAAATGAAACATGCTTAATTCAGTCCAAAGTGTTGCCTTATTTCTTCTCAATTACTTCTTTTTATTTTTTAATGATGCAAGTTATAAGAAACTGTTCAGATTTTCCTGGGGTTAAATAGCTGAATTGATGGGTTCAAGTGATTATGGAAACCATGAAACTGGTGACTAGGAAAGGTGAGTGCTGGTGTTCTGTATAAAGCTGGCCCAGTTTGTTCCTGTTAGGGTAGGCTGCATAGTGCATGGTGGTGAAGCACAAAAGAACACTACACAGAATTCTTCTTTTTGCACTTTTTTTTCTTGTATGTAGGAAAAATAAACATAGCAATTTTTTTTTTCCTAAGGAGACAAGTGGTCTATTATGCAGTTAAAAAGTAGCTGCTCTGGAAGAGTTGAGTTGAGAGCAAGCAAAAATAGAGTTCATTTTTTACGTGGCTAGAAGCTGTCATTTTTCTCCTCAGATTCAGGTTTCTGAAACTGCTTACATAAAAGAATAAAGGAATACAGTGAGTGGAAGAAGAGGAAGGAAAGACAGTTAAAAAAAGTGAGATTGGAGAAAAATTGTATTTTCAATTATTGAATCATGATCTTAAGAGTGGGGGAAAAGCATTTCACCCAGCTTCCTTCTGGCATGAAATGACTTTCACCAAGCACAGAGAGTTGGCCAGGGCCAGGGTCCAGACAGAACCAAGGTCTGAGTTCCTGTCTTAAGCCTTCCTCTCTCCTCTAGGATAAATGTCATGCTTCTCCTGTGTACGAGGTTGTTTTACTGAATAAATGATGGTCCACTGATTCCAAATGTCCAGGGAAAGAAAGAGAAGAGCAGTGTAGTATACCTTGCCAAAGGTCAGGATTAAATTTTTTCTTCTTTTTTACATTTTTATTCTCAATTTGTTAGTGGCACAGGAACTTTCTTTTGACCATACCTATAATATGTGTTTTATAAGAATTCTAAAAGCATTTTATTGTTCCTAAAACATTGTATTTTCAAGTATATTTGTACATTTGCCAAGGTGTTCGGATTTGGGGACAGGGAATGTGGCTTTTGCTATATCATACTTCAAATCTGACATCCTTCCTATTCTTTTGAATTCATGTATAGGCTAAGAAAACATCTCCTCTGAGTAATTTATTAACTGGTTTTAGAATAAGTGGTCCTTAATACATGTACCCTCCCTCCCATCACATAATAGCCTCTGGTTCTTAATATTTAATACATTTCATGAATATGCTTCAATCATTGGATTTATCACTGAGATTGCTACTGGTAATATTTGCCCACTGTTCAAAAATTAAAAAACAAAATAAAGACATGAGAACTTAGAATTTCCAACCTAGCAATTTCTAAGAACTGAGTTTTATATGAGAGAGAGAGACTCTTGAGAAATAATTTACAACTTTTAGACCTTCTTTGTTTTAGTAAGACATCTGATCTAGCAAGATAGAGTCTAGTTAGGTAACTTATGCACACAGATGAAATTTATTTAATTTGAGACATTTCCCCCATATACAACATGTGGCAGGCATATTTTATTCATATATTTGTTTTGAAATGGAGTTTCATGATGCTGTCCATTCTGATCTCAAACTTGGTGGCTTCAAGCAACAGAAAATATTTCTTTTCTACTTCTGGAAGCCAGAGTCTGACATCTAGATATTAGCAGGGTCTGTTGCCTCTGGGGGCCTATGAAGAAGAATCTGCTCCATGCCTCTCTTCTAGCTTCTGGTAGTTACAGCAGTCCTTGCCTTCCTTAGTTTGTGGAAGTGTAATGTCCATATCTGCTTCCATTCTTACCTGGTGTCCGTCTCTATGTCTCTCTCCCCCTGTGTGTTCTTTCTTTTTATAAGGATATCACTTATGTTGGATTTTAGGCCCTCGATAATCCAGTATGACCAATATGACAAATATGACCTCTAGTCACATCCATAGAGACCCCCATTAAGGTCACACCCACAGGTACGGGGGTGGTATTTGTGGGGTGAGAGTTAGCTTTAATACATCTTTCTGAGGTCCACAGTCCAAACTACAACAGTCTATCTACCTTCCCTTCCACTCAAAATTATAATACAGTTCAGCCAAGTTTTCTTAGTCCTCATAATGAGCATCACCTTTCCCTCCATGTCCAGAACATGTTTGCCATTTTCTTCTGAGGTCTTACCAGTGCCTCTTTAACATCTACATTTCTATGAAAATAACATATTCTCTAAGGTTAATTTTCTTATCTGTAGAGTGAGGATGATTACATCCTCATTTGGGGTATTATTGTGAGGATTAAATGCAATAGTCCCTAAAAAGTGCTTAGCCTGGGAAATTGCTCCTTGCAAATACATGATGAGTGTTGGCTTTTATTTAAGTAGTAGATTGAAACATAAGAAGTTGATGCTTTGAAGGTTTCAAGTGGTTATATATTGGCAAATCCTTGTGGTATAATTTTAATTACATGAAATTCCCATTTTCATAGATCAAAATACTTCCTCTGCCATTTATATTCATCTTCAGTTGACTTTAAGTGACTAAAATTGTGGAAAGCAAAACTGAAGATTAGAGGGGCTACTAGATCAATAATTCTATTCTGGTCAGCATAATATTTTATAATAAATGAGATCTTGACATACCAAGTTAAGGTATCTTTAGGAAGCTACGATATTTTCTTTTTCAAAAGCTTCTTAGGAAAATTATTTCCAGCTAAAATAAATACTGCATTGTTAAATGAATGCTTCATTATTATTATTTTGTAATAATGTTACCATTATTACAAAATTACTATATTATATTATATATTATTGCATGAATGCTTTATTACACTTTTTTATTTTCAAAAAGGGAAATCAACTTTTTGTTTAATTATTAATAATACCTATTTAATTATTAACAATATCATTGAATTTAAATATATGTTTAAATAAAAATGAAAGCTATTCTCACCTCTTCTCAGTCAGGGACATAGCAGTTTCACACTCTCATCCTCATTTACAAAAAAATTCAATTCAGATAATAAAAACTAGGTAATCAAAACTACTTTCACAACATTCCAGGTGTCAATTAGGTATTTATGATAAAGAATTTCTCCCTAGGAGAAAGAGAACTGCAACTAATCATAAAAATCCAATGCCACTGAAATTTTCTAGAGATTGTGTGGTACAAATGGGACAAATGAGTTGAGATAACACTTGAAAATAAAGTGTTTTCTCCAGTGTCCTCAAAGCAGTGGTGCAGACAAGAAATCAGAAATTGACATGAGTGTTAGATTGCAAAAAATGGGAAATGAAGTGTTTTGTAATAAAGTGTGTATACATTAACAGGTTTGCCAAAGAACCAATCAGAAGTGTGGGTAAGTTGTGACCAAGAATATTAAGAGATTTCTGATTTAATATAGATAAATGTTAAAGCCTAAGGCAGGATGAATGAAAGAAATGGCATCTAAAGCTCTATGAAGAGGGCTACGAAGAAGTTGAGAAAATATTCATTCTTTCAATAAAATTTCTTGAATATCTTTTTTTTCCTTTTTTTTTGGAACTGGGGATTGAATTCAGGGGCACTCGGTCACTGAGCAACATCCCCAGCCCTATTTTGTATTTTATTTAGAAACAGGGTCTCACTGAGTTGCTTAAGGCCTCGCTAAGTTGCTGAGGCTGGTTTTGAACTCGCGATCCTCCTGCCTCAGCCTCCCGAGTCGCTGGGATTACAGGAATGCATTACTGCCCCCAGCTCTCGAATATCTTTGATATGCTTGTTAACTAGTACAGCTTCTACATATAATGTGCTAAAAATATGTTCGTTGAATGAATATGAATAATGAAGTAGAATGAAATTAATTTGATAAACTTCCTAAACAGAGATTTTAAATAACGAAATACTTCCCATCCTACTTTTCAAATAGGTAGTCAGACTTAGAGTCATCATTATATAATAAAGAAGAATTGCAATAGGACTCAGATTTGAATTCAAGTCTTGGATCCCTTTTCCTAAAGTATGAGTGATATAGTATAGTCATTTGTTCCATTATAGTAGCATCCCCAGTGAATTAGGTGGGTTGCATGTTTTAATCATTTTTTAAAAAAATAATTCAAGACAAGAACATATTTTTTAAATTTTAAAACTTTTTTCCCCTTATGCCTTTATGATAGTTGGTTATGTGTTAACTTGATTGGGCTAAGTGATGCCCAGATAGCTGGTAAAATATTATTTCTGAGCGTGTTGTGAGGGTGTTTCTAGAAGAGATTAGTATTTGAGTCAGTTGTTTGAGTAAAGAAGATCTACCTCCACAAATGTGGGTGGACATTATCCAGTTTATGGAGGGTAAAGATAGGGAAAAAAAGCAGAGCAAAAAGGTAAATTCTCTCTCTTGTTAAACTGAGGCACTCATATTCTGCCCTCAGGTATTAGAGCTCCTGGTTCTTAAGTCTTGGGACTCTAAGAGTTACACTGAAGAGCTCCTCGATTCTCAGGATTTGGGACATGGATAGAATTATACAACTGCTCTTCCTAATCCTCCAGCTTGCAGACAGCATATTATAAGACTTTCAGTCCCCATAATTATATGGGAACTGGAATCAAGCCAGAATTCTCTGGAGAACCCTGGGAGCTTTTTACACTATCCTCTTTTTAAATTATTTTTCATTTCTCTGAAAATTAACTCTTCTTTTGATCTCTCTGATCAAATCACCACCACTGAGTCTGTTCCTGAACTGCTCTCTTAGCCCCACCTTCTGCTGGTATCATATTCTAGGGTGTTGCTCAGACATGACATTTGGAATGATCCCAGTGGCCTTTATTCTTCAACAGGTGGGAAGAAGTGTTGTGTGTACAATTGGGCAGTCAATGGTGCCTAGTGCTACTGGTCAACCCTGGAATTCCAGCATCCCAGAGAAAGGTCTTCCCAGGAACATGGCAAAACAAGGCAAGACACAGATGATTCCTCCTGGTAGAGGTTGTATCTGGGAAGCCAATATCTCATATGAGCAGGGGGATTTGATGGAAAGGTAAACCTAGTAGGTAATAGAGAAGAAACACAATATTAGAGTGAATAATCACCAAAAGATTCACAGGGAAAAAATTAGTTCTATTGGTGAATTTGTAGTCACAGAGCAGTTTAGAAGTGTCAGGTCAGACCATAATCTAAGGTATTCCTCCATTAAACCTGACTCAGAATAGAAGAACATCTTCTTCAGCAGGATTCTAACATAATATCCCTCTGGTTCTTTACTGTTCCTTGTAGAGAGGAATGGGTAATCGAAGTCTTACTCCCATGACAGGTAAAGCTGAATTTTACAAGGTGAATACAATGAAGGTATATATTTAGTATATTTGTCCATGGTCTTTCCATCTTAAAACAAGACAAGAGACAAAGCAAAACAAAACAAAACAAAACACAAAAACCCCCACTTTTATTGGTTTTATGTATACTCAATCAGGTTATCAGGTCTAGGTCTTGGGCTTGCATAGGAAATGTATCTGTCAAACATTCTAACAGGGCCTTTAAAGTTATTAATAGGAATTAAATAGCTAACAACCTTGTCAAATAGAACTTAAAACACTTTCTAATGATAATACCAGTTTAGTGATTGGCTTAATGAATCTCAGTCAGAAGAGGCAGTATCAGCCAGTCATTTGGTGCCGAGGAAAACATCAGTCAGATTAACTGGGAAATTTGTGTATAAAATTTTGACATTAGTTGATAAGAACATGTCACAGTAACTTCTGTAGAGGCTTCAATCACATTCAAAGACTATTTGTGCTTAGGACACAGCATGTCCCTGAAGTGAACACACAGATTGAGTTAATGCTTCTATGAAAAAGCTTCCCATTCAGTTCTGAGGTTGGCATTGCATGATCCACTCTGTGTAATTTCTGCTCCATGTTTCTTTAGGCGAGAGAACTTGCCAGTAAGCCTCCTAGCTAAGGGACGTGTAGTAAGATAATTTCAATTATTAGTTCATCCAGGAATTTCTATGGTCGAATGGCAACTGTGGGGAAAGTGATGAAGTTGTATCCATCACAAATTTTCCTATAGTTGGTAGTCCTTTCCCTTCCTAAGAAACTGAAGTTTTGAGGATGGAGAGGAGTGTGCTAGTGCCTGTCCTTAAAGTCCAGACATGATTTGTCCTTTCTTTGGTTTAACATATATTCTGAACCCTTTTCCTTTATCTGCAAATCCCCTTCCCCAAATCCCAAGTCAAACTTAACCTTCTAGAGCTTATTGTCTCAGGGTTTGTTCTATATTTTTTGTAATAGCAGTTAATTATTGCCTGATTTGTGTGGACTTAGGCATAGGGAGGCTGGGATTCCCTTAGCAATCAAGAGCGGTAGAATATATGGGATTCAGGGTGGATTTGTGGGGAAGTAACTGGCTCAGTGGCCTGAGGACACTTTGGAGGTTCAGCAGAATTCTGTCAGGTGGGGAAGAGGGAATGCAGATGTGATGAAGTCAATCACCTCCTGGATAATAAACTCGATTTTTTTTTTCTGAAAAGAAAACTCATGAGTATCAATTAGTTTGTCTATTGGGTAGACAAGTTAATACAACTGATTTGTAATGCATTAAGCTAGAGCTGGTCGTAAGTAGTCATAGTGTAAGGATTAAGTTTGCAAGGATAAAGTCACAAAGGCTTAATAAGCCCATCTATTTTTAGCCAATATAGAGAATGAAAGTGTGGTTTTATACTATTGCCTCTAAAGTAATTTTAATGGGTGGAAAGATACCTCTCCTTGTTATCTTCTGATATGTTTCTGTAATAAACCATACTAGTTTGGTTATCTGCAACTATCTTGCCCTTTCTACTGTTTTCAGTCTTTGTGTTACATTGTGTTCAGGGAAATGAGTGGTGATTTACCTTTTAATAGAATAGAAAGGGAGATTTTCAAAATTTTATGAATACTTCAAGGTTATATTATATGGCTTCTCAACTGGAATATTTATGAATTGATTTGAAGGTGATATGTATGGGTTTATTTCAGAATTCCATTATTTGTGCATTATAACCTATTTGCCTTTAATAGTTCTTAAGGACAAGGGTTTATCTCATATCACATTTAGAAGAAATAATTCTTCTAAATATTTTTAAATGCCTTTTCCTCATCTATAATACAATGATTGGAACAACAACAAAAAAATATTCAAAACTAAGTGTACTCATTTATATGTAATTTTACAAAAGGATGAATACAGATGGAATTCTAATTAGAAGCATTATTTATAGAATAAGTAATCAATGTGAGTTTACTTTTTTGTGTGAAGCAATATGAAGAATATGACTCTATAGTGACAAAAATTATGTAGGAATATTATGCAGGATACCATGATCCCATCACCCTGGGGAGGAAGGTAGATGAAGATGTGTGAGCACCTTCAAATTGTTCCTCACAGGATGGGTGGCCCACACCTGTAATACCAGAAGAATGGGAGGCTGAGGCAGGAGGATCTTGAGTTCAAAGCCAACCTCAGCAGAAGTGAGGTGCTAAGCAACTCAGTGAGATCCTGTCTCTAAATAAAATACAAAATAGGGGTGGGAATGTGGCCTAGTGGTCGAGTGCCCCTGAGTTCAATCCCTTGCACCCCCCTCCCCAAATTCCTCCTCATCACAAGCTAGGTAGGGCTTTTTGGTAGGGCTTGGAGTAAGAGCCACACTCTAGGCAGAGATAGAAGAGTTCAAGTTGCCTAGTACTATTTTTTTTCTGACTTGCACAAATAACATCTTTGCAGATTTCTGCAAAGGTGTGATCGTGGACCCTGGGGATTGGAGATTACAGTTTTCCACACTGTTTCCAGAGGACTCACCATATTATATCTTATGTCTTTAGAGCCCCACAGAGCCCCAGGTTTCAATTTCAAAAAATGACTGGAAATTATGGAATCAATTTTCATTATTATTAAATTCTAAAATGCCAAGTAAACATTGTCTTTGCTCTGAAGGATCATTGTAAATTATGAGTTTTCATCTTCTGTATGTGTTTTGTTTTGAAATGATTTTTTTCCTTTCCAAGAAAATGTATTTGTATACTATACATTTATAAATTGATCTTCTCTACTGGGAGACTGAGGGAACCCAATTATTGTTTGGGGTTTAGACAAGTTGCAGAGCAGATGGATGGTAGATCCCTAAAGCCTTCCATTGGCTGTAAACAGGCCAGTAAATTATTCCCATTCCCATCTTCATAACTCAAGTGAGGAATAATTTGAGTATTAGTGTTCAAATGTGTTTATTTTAGGATTAAATACTAAGTAATTTCCTTGTTTCACTGCATATATAAATCCTGTTGATTTGTGAATTTGAGGTTTTCACTAATTTTCTAAGCAGTGGTAACTTAGCGGACTTCAATTCTACTCTTTCATTGCACTGCCTTGTATGCTAGAATGTAGTTGGCTAAATTTAATTTCATGCTTCTGATTGGAAATTGTATGGTGGAAATGAACTCACCATAACAGGTAAATAAGTTTGATCAGGATGTTAAGTGGGTACCTCCAACATGTCCAAAGCAAATAGAGTCTGTTTTCTGGGATGCACAGGTATCTGGTAATAGATAAAAATCAGGTCCCCTTTTTCCCTGGTGTCCTGGCATCTAATATTAACTAAACCTGAAAGCAAAATCCAGAAGGCAGTAGCTCTGCCCTGCAGGTCAGCAGGGATCAACACCTGGGCTTGGAACACAAGACAAGCCTCACCCTGAGAACCTTTTCCTACGACCTATCGATGTCTTCTTCAGAATGCCCCCTCCATTGACGGCTGTTGTGAAATCACTGTGCAGACTACATGCAGAAAAATCTGATGAATAATTTTAGAGGTCGTTTCTTGGAAGTTCAAAAGATGGACTTTTGTTCTTTAAACTCACCTGCAACCATTGCCCTTTTTACTTTTTAAGGTCTTTGTATTTTTTCACTCTTCTTTAAATCCTTGATCATTTCCTTCCTTTTTCTTCTGGAGTCTTTTTTTCTTTTAATTCCAGAATATATTCCTCATTTAATGAAAGGAAGAGAGATGCTTTAAAGTGGGTGTCATAGTAAGAGACTGATGTATTCAGATTTATTTTGTGTTTGGGATTACCATGAAGGTGTTCACATATTTATTTTGAAAAGTTGGCAGTCTGAGATTTTAAAAATTAAAAAAAATTATTTTTCTCAATTCTTTCCCTATCAAAGAAATTAGAATTTTTTAAAAAGACTTAGCAAGTGAAAATGTTTGTTTCTGTATTGAACCTTTATATATTAATGATTTCTGCATTTTGTAAGGTTTTGTTTTCTTTTTTCTTCTTCTTTTCTTTTTTTTTTTTTGGTCATAGAGCAAAGAGGAAATTGGCTTATAGATCTAAGACAAGATGTAAGTTTAGTTTAAATAGAGAACTGAATACAAAGTATGAAGTCAAAATGGGGAATGATTGGGAACCAGGAAAGAAGATTAAGTTACTGAATGGGAAAATAGGAGGCAGCCTGGAGGAACTTATGGTAATGAGCTAACATCTCTTCACCATATTTGGGAGAATTGGAGTCATTAAAAATCCTAGAACATCCTGGAAATCAGTTTTGAAGTTCTTTTTACCCACAAAACTCTTCATTAAGTGAATTCTTGAGTAGAGACTAAGTGTGTTGATGGGGTGAATGTGAGTGTGGGCGGGTAAAGCCCTGCCTGCACTCTTAGCCTCAGATGAGGTGTGCTCTGCATGAGCCTCTGCTTTTGCAGAGCAAAGCTTGAAAACCAGTTAGCCATGCATTCTGATTTTGTTTTTAGAAAGCAGTCAATGCAAGTATTTTTAGTTGTTGCCTGGTGACTAATCCTTTGCCCATGTGAGATTCATCACCAGGGAAGGTCTTGATGGACCCAACATTGCCACACTGCAGAGGGCATCCTTGGGACATATCTGAAGCTGCAGTATGTGTCGCTGGACTGTGCATCAGGGCTAACAGAACAGAAGCTCAGGGAAACAGGTAATCATGGCTAAAATAGCCAAAGTCCACCCTATATCCTGAGCTAGAGCTTACTTAGCTCCTCCCACTGCCTGAGATGCTCTTCCTCCAGCCCTTCCTCCAGTTGCACCTTTCTGTCCTTTAAGTGTTGGGTTCATAGGTCACCTCACGAAAAGGTCTTCCCTACTTCATCTATCTACATAACCCTTCTTCTTAATAGCTATCTTCTTAACTTTCATTGTTAATATTCACCATAATACCCTTGTTCATTTTTTTGGAGACTTGAAGAAGAATTTAAATTTGCTTAGTGTTGGCTTCCTCACTAGAATGAGAGCAGGGGCCATGTCTTTTTGTTATTCATTCTTATAACTTCAACACCTGGTGGGTACAGTAGTGCCTGATACATGGTAGACATTCAATAACTATTTGTTAAATGCCTAAATGGAATATTTTATATGACAGGTACAAAACACAATACAGGCCACTAGAGGACACAGTAAGAATATTTCTTTCAGGCAGTTTCCATAGCAGTGAAATTTTAATTTTTTTTATTAAAGAAAATGTTGAAATCTGGTTTGTGCATCAAAACATTAGTGGCAAATCAGTCAGTGCTAGTAAAGCAAAGTCGATATGTGATTTCTGATCAATTGTCCATGGCACAGGAGACACAAAGTATTAGGGGAAAAAAACAGGATAATGAGGCCAGGAGACTGAGATTTTGGGGTATATATTTCCTCTCTACCCTTTGTTATTATTATCAAGTCACATTAAAATTAATGCCATATATACTTATCTTGGAAGTAGTTCCATTTTGTGTTACTCACTTCTGGTATGGCATTTGATTGTACTTGGGAGTAAATGATCCTTTTCCAAATGAGGAAACCTGGAGTCCTAGTAAACTCCTATGGATTTCTATTGTAGGGGAGACACATGAGGGGACATAATGCTGTGCAGAGAGGGTACAGAACTATACAATAGTGTTGGAGCTAAGGAAAATGGTTTTTAGGCACAGGACACTGAAGAGAGAGAGGACGAGTGGGCTGCACTTGTTTATGCATATTTTGAGATGGTGGAGCTTATTCATATTTCATTTAAAACCTAAAGGCTGGGGCTGGGGTTGTGGCTTGGCGGTAGAGTGCTTGCCTACCATGTGCAAGGCACTGGGTTCAATCCTCAGCACCAAGTAAAAATAAATAAAATAAAGGTATTGCATGCATCCAACTACAACTATGTGTGTGTGTGTGTGTGTGTGTGTGTGTACATATATAATTCAAAAAGAAAGCTAAAATCTTATGAGAACAATTATAAGCAGGTGAATTAGTAAGGTTGGCAGGGAAAATGGAAAGAGAAACTAATAGTTATGGAGTGCTTCCTGGGTTCTATACTATGGGCTTTTATGCCCATTATCTTCTAGATATTCCAGATGGAGGCTCAAGGCTGTGACAGCTGACACCTGGACCTCAGCTTCCTGGCAGTGAGGTACAGACTGGGGAAAAGATTCTTCTTTTCCATGACCACCACAGTGTAGTTATAAATGATGTCAGTGTCTGACTTTTTCTTACTAATAGAAAGTAAGGGAATTTTTGCTCAGCAAGATTCTGAGTTAACAAGAAGCAGTTAGGTACGTTTCCATTGTGAAGAGGGTTGGGGAACTCACAATTCATGACAGCAAACCATATCTGCACATGGTTCTACTCCTTTCTTACCTGATAGGTAGGTGCTGCAATCAATTTATTCCTTGAGTTTCATTTATTAGGTAGCTATTGTTAAAGTTGGCTTGGGTTTTTAATTTTGTTAAATATCAGTGATCTGAGAAGTTTGTCTCCACTGAGTATTGAAAATGATCAATGTGCATGTGTTTTCAATTATACCCATCCAAGTCATTAATGATTAAGTGGATATCTGAACATGTGAGAGTCTGATTTACAATGACCAAATCCAGATTATAGAATTTAGGAAATGCAATCTAGAATACAGGCTTATAAAAATCAGTCTTTAATAGCGAAGTCAACAAAGATCTTAAAAATACAACATTGCATCTGGTTGAATGGTTATCGAATATTGGCATTCGAATTAGCTCATTTAATATGGAAATACTCAATATCTGACTATCCTGTAAAAAGTTTCTCCTCATGTAGAATGTATTCCCTGAGAGTTAGGGTTTCATGGATATAGTCTTTTCCTTGTCCCCACTGCTTTCCTTCCTTTCCAAAAATTCCTACAAGTCCCCCAATTGTCATATGGATTATGTGAATGTTAAAAAGTGAATCAAATTGCCTTTTTATATTTGAAAATGTTGTGCCACCCTTGTGTGCACTGAGTCCCACCCTGATGTATGGCTGGAGAGGCACTGAAGATTCCAGGACCTATGTACTAAGAGTCCTGCAGGCCCTGGTGCTATCCTGCTGTTGCCCTAGTCTGTGGACCTAGCCAAGGCCAGATGAGAATCTCTGATCCAGAAACAGGTTCCTAACTTTTGTCAGCATGTCATACCATTAGAAGCCATAAAACTCTCCTCTCTAAAAGCATTCTGCTTGGAAGACTGGAGGTTCAGAGGTCTAAGAAGTACTTTCCCAATTTGGTGAGGCATAATGACCCCGGTTTCCTTGCCATAGGTACCAGGCACATTCCATTTAAAATGAACCTGTACCTTGTAGGACTCATCTCAGCCAGCTGCACCTTCTTCTGCTCTTTCCCAAGACCCTGAGGGACCTAGGATTCTCCCAGATTCCCCAGTTTATGATCAATACACTCAATGTAGAAAAGTAACCAGGGTTAGTGTTTCAAACCATCTCTTTCTGCATTAATGAAGAGCTTGCTTCACCCTAAAATCCTGGGCTCTAATTTTTTGTTTGCTGAGGCAGCTTTGTAGTCTCTTCTCCCCCTGAATTTCCTCAAATTGTGACATGGGCTGGATAAATCCTTCTGCTCTGACCCACCTTTGTGGAGAACTGTGCTGGGACTGTGCATCCTGCCATCAGAGCAGGGTTCAGTGAATAATCTATTAGCTTTAGTCTTGCGTATTGAATTTCTAAAAGCCTATTCCACTTCTTTTGCATGCTGAGAATGTGAACAAGTAATTATTTTTAATGTAGCACAAACTTGCTTGTATATGTTTTTAAATGGACCATCATGATACAGATTACCTTGAGAATGTCATAGTACCAGGTCACAAAGTTAGTATCTTTTTGGAGGTTGTCATTAATTACAATGTACTGATTACAGATTGAGAAAAGGTCATTCTTCTCACTAATTCTACCAGATCCACTGTCAGATGGGAGAGTTGCTTTCAGATGCAAGCTAGTTTAAGGAAAGGACATTCTCTTACAAACTCATCTCTGAGATGGGAGCTATTTGCATTAACATATTTATTTATTCATGAATTTTCCAAGGCACAGGGAGAGTGATTGAAATTTCCGTTCTCAAGAATGCATGAATTTAGCTTTATTAGTTGTTATATGCATCTCGATATTTAGTTGGCATAACTCAGATGGTCTTGAGCTCAAGAAATAGGTCCTGTGGTTAATCTGCCAAGGGCAATTGGCTGCCTTTGGGGGCATTTGGAGAAATCTAGCGAAGGTCAGGACACCAATTCTCACCACAACATCTTGTTCAGATATCGTCTCTAACTCCAGTGATGGAATTTTATTTATAGCTTTTATAAATTAAGGTACTTGTGAAAATTAATTTGGATTAGGCAGTCATTATCCAAGGGAGAAACACAGAGATGGAAAATAGCAACAAAAACGAGCAGGTATTTGTTAAACCTGTTCAGAATGAAAGTGGATGTTCAGATCCAGATTATGATCATAGGGGTTGTTTGGTGATAGAGGATACAATGGATTCTGCCCTGGAAAGCCTAAGGTGGTGGACTTAGGGAACTAATTTTCAGCTGTCTTGGGTGTACCTGGTGCTTTTATAGACATCATCTCCTTTGAAAAGATAAAGAGCCTTGTACTGCCTGGGAGAGGATCACAGAGAAGAGCACCCTAAGCAGAAATCAGGTAGGGTGAAAAGAGCAATTTCTCAGACAGGCTTGCATGGATTGGAAGTTTCAGGCATAGCTGGGACATAAATAACTTAGTGACTACAGAGAAGACAAAGGCTCAGAAAAAGGGTGACCCTTAAAGTTGGAGACAAAAGCTGCTGAATCAAAGAAATAGCTGAAGTAGGAAAATGCTGGACTCTATAGCACATTACATACTTTGTACACTAGTCACAAGAAGTTACCAGATTAGCCTTTGCAGTGAAATTGTGCTCCAAAGTTCCTAATAACTCAGTTAGGGGACAGTGGTATTTCAAATATGTGTGTATTTGTCCATGAGAAAGAAAAGGGGAGTAAAGAATGGGGAAAGTCATGAGGGGAGAATTCTCCTATTTTCTTCTTTCTGAAAGTCTTGAGAAAGCTATGAACTTGTGCTTTCAAAATGGCCCAGGCAGCCTTAATGCTGCTTGGAATAATAGCTCTCACTTACCCAGTGACTGGCACCCTAAGTTAAAAAAAAAAAACTTTTTTCTCCATTGCAGGTATCTTGGAGTTTATTGTAATCTTTTAAGACAAATGACAGGTATGCCTGCACTCCATGGGCTCTGTAGACATTCCTCAGAAGGAGGCAACTTGAATTTCTCTGACAGTTTGCTGTTAAGCTTCTGAATTCCTTCTCACTTCCTGGGAAGCCAGTACCCGAGGGATGGAAGGTTCGGCCCTATTCTATTGTAATACTGCAGGATTGTGCAAATGCTTGTCTTAAACCCCAAATGCTACAGGTTTATATTCATGACGTGATTTGTTCTGTATATCTCCAAGTAAGATGATGCCTCATTCTTCATGAAACCATTCCATCACTGATGAAACCCAAAGTCAGATGTAACATCAACACAGAGAAGACAATTCTGATTCTCAATCAGTTTCTGAGGAGGCTGGAATCAATCTGAAATTTGAGTTGAGTATTAATCACACTGTTTGCCACTGAGCTCTCTGACCTCATGTTTTAGTACTGGGAACAAGAGCAAAATATCAGCTCTAAACGCAGAAGCACAGGTTTGTTCCCTTTCTTTTTTTTCCCTTGGGAACAAATATGTCTCTAAGGAGAGAAGGCTTAATAAATAGAAGTTCCCAGATCTTCCTTGGGTTCTCCAGTTTGGCATAGAGACATGGATACTGTTACTTTATGGGATACAGAAGCTCATCCTAAGTCTGTGTTCTAGAGCAGGAACCTCCAACAGTGTGAAGAGCAGGTAGTTCCCATTTCCCAGTCTTGAGATCACTGGGTGTGAAGGGTGGGGGCTGAAGATGCTGAGAGTGCAGACTGAATGGGAAGGAACTGGAAAAGCAGAGAAGATCATACCTGAGATAAGATCTTCCTGGAGACTGCCTCCTGTTTTCATCTGAAGTCTTCCCATGAGAGGATTTCAAGCAAGACATGAGACTTAGTAAATGCATATCAAAGTTTATCAGAAGAGAAAGAAGAGAGGGGCAAGTATCTTCAAGGGAGAGAATGGGCTCTCTCAGAGAGGAGAAGGACAACTCAATTCTTTGTGACCCAGCTCTCACTGGGGTAAGAGGGAGATATTTAGAGGGTCTTGCCTCAGTATCCCCTCTCAGATCTGGATTGACAGACTCCATTAACTAAAAACATAAGGGCAATTCTTGTCAAATATTGGACAAATATTGTCCCACACTAACAGGACTTAATTGAAACTGGCTTTACAGAATTTTTGTTTGATGGGCTATGGTTTCAATCATCCTGCTTGTCTAGGGATGGGAATCTCTGGTCTGTATTGTTGGTACAGTGCTTGCTTAAGAGCTCTTAGTAATTAGGCCCTTTTGTGCAAACATATTTTTGTCCAATGGTCCTTACCCTCTGAATTGAGTATCTTCCTCCTGTTGTAAAAGGAATCGTTTATGGAGCTAAGATGAGGGGGGAGTTCTGAAATAGCTATCTTATCAGAACTTAAGGTGCCACTGAAGCAGGAGTGTTGATTCATTCTGCACTAAGTATTTTTTTAAATCCTGATGCACTACTCATATCTAACTGCTACCTAACAGAGGTACAGCTGCAAGGACATGAGTGTTGAGGAAACCAGAAAGTAGGTAGGGGCTCCTGAAGTCATACAGGGAGAGCTGGTGAAGGTTTGGCACAGAGGAGATAGAGTGGGATGAAAAAAGAGAAGGAATAGTTGAGAAATGTTTCAAAGGTAGTTCTTCAGTACAGCCAAACTTCTTAAATTTTGCATTTTCTGTTCCCTTTTTGGTGTGAAACGGGTCTTTCGGTATAAGAGTGAGAAAGTTCAGGGTGGATGCAAGAAGGACAGAGACAATTTCCTTGTAGTCATACAGCCTGTAGGTTATCACCCCTGCCATGGTTAGCACCAGCGCAAAGTTATTTACAGCTCCAAATTTCCTATATTCAGCTCTTTCCTGTGTCCTCCTTAGTCTCCACATTCCCCAGGAAATCCTGTGTCCCAGTTTGAACTATCAAAATTTATAAAAAATCATGATTCACTAGGCCATAGTATGATTAATTTGTTTGTTTTGGTTTGTTTTTGTTTGGCTTTTGAATCAGCACTCCTCCCCCAAGGAGTTACTGCAATGATAGAAAATAAATGAAACCTGTGCTTATTACAACTCACCCCACATAAATCATCTTACCCTTGGTGAATGGGTAAATGGCCATTTGTGAGGCTGCAAATTGAATGTGCTCGGGCACATTAAGGAACAGAAACCAAGATCATGAAATGAGAGTATTCAAAAATGATTGCCTTAAGAAATTTCAGGATCCCTCCTCCTTGCTCTAAAATATTTTACTTGTCGGAAGGGAAGAGATTCCGCAGCGTAAGGCTGAGTGTGAATGTGTCAGGCATTGAAACAGGTTCAGGGGTCCCTAAGCTTCTTTGAGACCAGAGAGATATGATGACCATCACACAGGGCTGGCCTGCATGGAGTTAGTAGCTGCCAATGGCAATCTCTGGGCAGAATCTTTTCCATCAGTGATTCCAAAAGTGGCTGGTACATGGCCAAATCCTCCAAGAGTTTAATCATAGATCTGTGAGCCAAATCTGGGAGTTGAATCAGAATTTCTAAGGTTGGACCCTGGAAATTTGTCTTTTCAACAGCTCTTCATTTGACTAGGGGACAGGATCAAATTGCATTTCTGATAGTTGGGTTAGAATGAAAGAAACCAAGAAACTGGGTTTTCTCTCCCAGTAACAGGAACCCTGGAGAAGTATCTCTAGGTTTCACTTTTTCTATTTACAATATGTCTTTCAGACCCTTTAAGGCTCTAAAGAGTTATGCTTCAGCAAATGAGAGTTCTGACATGGTTCAGCAGTTGTATTTCTGTTTTTATACCCTTGGGTCTAAGAAATGCATTCACAGAGCTCACCTCTAATGTAGGTGGAGTTTGTGGTTAACTATGGAGTCTATCTGAAGGATCCCAAGGAGGTCGTTCTTCCCCCAGAATATCTTCCATACAAACCTGCTTTCAGTTTCAGAAATTTCTTCATTAGAAGAATGGGTTAAGGTGAGGTCTCTTTAGTAGCAAATAAATTCCCTTTATTAGGGGTTATTAAGCTGCACTGACAAGTTAATAATGGTTTCATATAAAATATTTTTAGCATTTTTTGGGCTCTTTTTGTGTTATGACATCTGTGACTAGTCATGTTCAAATGTGCCTCGCTCTCTCTTTGACATAGTTAGGGCAATACACACACACACACACAAAAGCTGTAATCCTAGGAAGAAAACATCTGAGAAGGCAAATGGTGAGAGTGAAATTATTAGAATAACCTAGACTCTGCTGAAGTTTAACAAAAGTAAAAGTATACCTGATTCTTCAAATTTGATATGAGTAAGCAATTTGCTTTTGACATACTTTTTCTGATTGTATTAGCATGCTAGGACTGCTGTAACCAAGTGCCACAATCTGGCTGCTTAAACAATTGAAATACATTGCCCCACAATTCTGGAAACTAGAAAGTCTGAAATCAAGGTGTTGGTAGAGTTGGTTCCTTTTGAGGGCTGAGAAGGAGTATCTATTTCAGACCTATCTCCTTGTCTTAGAGATGGCAGGCTTCTTCCTTGTTTCTGCAGTGTCTTCCCAGTACACATGTCCGTCTCTGTTCGAATTTTATGTTTTTATAAAGACACTAATCATATTGCATTACAGCCCAGTCCACTGACCTCATTTTAATTTTTGCTCATCTGCAAAGACCTTATTTCCAAATAAAGTCACATTCACAGGTACTGAGAGGTTGGGACTTGAATATCTTTTGAATGGAAACATTCAACACATTTTAGTGACATTCTGTTGTTGCATTGATGATGAAAAACCAATGATTCTGAAGTAACTTTCCTATGTACATATATGAATACACCACAGTGAATCTCTACATCATGGTCAACCACAAGACTGGGATCCTAACTAGAATAAGATATACTCCATGTTTGTTCAAATAAATCAAATTATACTCTACTGTCATGTGTAACTAAAAAGAACAACCTCAACCAAAAAGACAATGAATTAATTTGTGAGGTGGGTCATGGTCCTTAGAAAATTAATGAAATTACAGATTTTTTTTTTTTTTGGCATGATCTATAGAGATTTAAGGTGGGGCAGGGGCTGCTAGAGGCATGACTAATTAAAATGGAAAGGCCTTGAATTGCTAAAACAAAGTAGTTGGTAATGAAGGATTGTGGGAAGTGTTTCCATAATTAGGGGAGATACTACAGCCTTCTTCATGGGATGGTAGAGACTACTCTTGCAGGTAAGTGTGGGAGGAGATGATTATCAGAGTGAATTTTGTAGTTCCACTGCTTTCAGCTATGATTCTGAGCATTTAATAATAAACACAAGAGAGTAGTAGTGTTAAGTGTGAGTCTGAGTGTGTGTGTGTTGGGGCGGGGTGAATCAAACCCAGGGCCTCATGCATGCTAGGCAAGTGCTCTACCACTGAGCTACAAACCCAGCCTGACATTAAATTTTTAATGAATATGAGTTTTTTACTATTAGAATAACATCATGTCACTAATAAAACCAGTACTTTAACTCAAACCTGAGAGTTTTCTGTGGGCAAACATTTAGATTTAATAATTAACTGGGCAATTACAATTACACATGTATTGTGTGCTGATGTATATATTGAAACTAATATAGGAAAGAGTCTGGAAAATGGGGGTGTTGGGCGGTATTTTGTAAATAAATAATGGTATACTGGAGCCTGCTTGCACTGCCATTAGGGAATTCTGCACATCTTTTCCTAACATGTTGCCATCTTGAAAGTGGTCAAGATGAGAGAATTTGAGAGAATTTATACTGTTAACAATTGGCAAATGATACAAATCTGAACTTTAATTTTTTGAGAGTTGGTTGTTAAACATTCATCAGAAATCCACTGGAAATAAACCACAGTGTAAACAAATTAATACACTCTGGTTTTGGGTATATTTATAAGAAAAACTGTCCTTCCTGATAGTTTCTCAGGACCAGAGTTTAGAATAGCTTATGAAGATAAACTATAGAGCCAGTTTAGGAAACCGATGACATGAATTTGAACTGTAATTTAATAATGGCTTCTAAAGCTGCTGAGCAAATCGCTGAGGTAATTTTAGCATGTGAAATATATTCATTCAGAAGAATTAAATTCAAACTCCTTGATTCCCTGACAGCAGGGTGATTAATAACAGGGCTAGAAGGATCAGCATTTTCATGGAAACCCCTGGAAATCAGAGTTCCAAAGGTGTCATTAGTTGAACTCTAAGGTTCAGAGAAGGAAAACAAAATGACTAATGAAACGTGCTAATTCAGCCTGTACATTTTATGGATAGTTGCATTATAAGTACTTAAGTGAAGAGAAATGAATTTAGGAACTTAGAACCTAGAACTTCCTCCTGTGTGGTGATTTGCAATTTCTCTCCTGGGGGTTGATTTACATTTTCCCCCCTGACATTACTGGAGGGACTAGAGATACCACTGAAGTGTCACTCTGAATGAGGGAGACTGAGGTGATTCTTAGACTTTAATGTTCTTACAGATCCCCTGGGACACTTGCTGAAATTTAAACTCCCATTCAGGAAGGGAGTGGTCTTTGCCACATCAGTAGACCACTAGAATCGAAAGAACCTAAAAGTCCCTCAGAGGTAGACAGGGAACACCCTCAGGCTCCTCTTCTCCACCTTCTCCTCAGGAATAACAAGCAGCACAAGATTTGAAATAGTTTCCTTACTTTCATTCCTCTTTCAATTTAGATTTCTTTAGTGGTTGGGGCAACAGTGTTTGCCTTAACAATTCCTTTGCAGTCACTGGTTCTTAACATTTAAATCTATTTTTTTCTCTTGTTTTCCTTTCTCCCTCTGAGGCTTGAGACTTCCTGGGATCTCTGCAATTCTGCACAGCTTCCAGTAGAGGTCATTGCCTTGTTACAGAAACATTTTCTTTGTTTGCTAAGAGGTAGTTCAGTAGCTGGGATGACTGCATTGCGTGAGGGAGTCAGATCAAGGGCCACTGGTCTGCACACAATAGCACCTCCATTACAAAGTGGGGGACCCTTTACCTTCTTCTGGTCAGTTAATCCAAATACCAAAAATAGGCTGATTTGTCCAATCATCGGGCATGAATGAAGGAAAAACCAGTTAAAGAGTGGCCAACATGCTATAAAGTTTAACTGCAGTGTGTTAATTTGGTAGGACTGCCATAATAAAATGCTACAGATGGGGTGAGTTAGAACTAGAAGTCTGAGCTAAGACATCAGCAGGGATGGCTTCTTCTGAGACTGAGGGAGGTATTGTTGCAGTCCCCAAGAAATAAAATTCTCAGATATCATGTCCTAAAAATGGAAAGAACAATTCCAGAAACCGAGGGGTGACTTTTTAAGGAAGTTGGAAAGTCCCTAAAGGCCTAAAGGTACCCTCAGGAGGGAGAGACAGCTAATCACTAACATCTGCTTCTGCAGTGTGGCTTGCTTGCATTGGCTAGAAACAGTGACTGTCCTGCCCACCCACTCACACATCATTTTCCCTATAAATGTTGACAACAAAGGAACCAGGGGGATTCCTCTCCACACCGCTTTTAGGTGTATGGGTGTTCGTTGCTGGTCAGTTCTAATAAAGGCTTCTTTCGGCTTTACATGAACGTCTTGGATGATCTCATTCTGGTCTTTTTCCTTGGCTCATACATGCCAATTTCTCTCTGGATTCCTGTGGTCTTCCTTCTGGGTCTGTTCCTGAATTTCCTCTTCATTTAAGGATAACAGTCATGTCAGATTAGACCCACTCTAATGAACTCATTTCAGCTTAGCTATTTCTTTAAAGACCCTGTACTGGAACAAATTGCATTCTGAGGTACTGAGGGTTAGATTTCTAACAATGAAGATGGTGGGGGCATGATTCAACATAAAGCTTGCAATGAATAAGACTTCCTTGATAAGTGTAGATATGACTACAACTATAATTTATTAAAAACTTAAGCCAAAATTTTACCTTTCCCTAACATGGACTAAATCGATCTCAAAAAACTGAATTTGAATAAAAACCAACATACTTCACTTACCTTAACTAATTGCTCATTTCTTATAGGAGCTGTGTCCTAAAGGCCAATCTAGGAGGAAAGACATAGGTGAAGGAAACTTGGAAACAGAGACAGGAAGTGAAACTTCCAGCTACATTTTCCAGAGTATGATTTCCCTTTAAATTTCCTCTCACCATTATTCCTTTCTAGCACAGTTCCTTTGTTCTTTCAGGTCTGTTGAGTTGCTGTTTGTTCTTTTTCTTTTAGTCTTTTCTGAGGACAACTTGAATAGAAAATTAGTCTCTGTCCTCTGAATTACTTCATTTACTAAATATAGTCCACCATAGTCTGTGTCCCAAATACCCTGGGAAGACCAACTTGAATATGTCTTGGGTCTCTTCTCCTTGGTAACATTGCAATAGAATGAAAATGTTTGTAAGGAATGTGTGCCTTGTGCCATCGCAGAACAACTTGGGGAGTGACTTCCTGGAGAATCAGAGGATCTATCATCCTCTTAGCTTTTATTCCTATGCCCTAGCCTTCCTCTCCTTATCCACCTAGGAACTGTTGAACTGTCAACCTTGTATTTCTCATATAGCAATGCAGATGCTTGATGAATGCTTTCAGAGAGTGAATAAAATCAGGCATCATAAAACCTGTACTGCAGAATACATGTGAAGGCACTTTTCTGTAAAGTGGAACTCCTTGCACAAACTGCCCATCGTCCAGCAAGACCTGCAGAGTCCAGATGACTACTGACCCTGCTCCTGGAGGACCATCATGAGAGCAGAAGAAAGACCTGCTGCAAATAACTGATGACTAGTTATAGACTTTGGAACTGTCCAGAATTTACTATGTAATATATATGTATTTTTAGATGTAACAACTAATCTACAGAGCAGGGTTTTGCTATTAACATCTTCCTTCTTGCTAAGGCAATGGGGAAAACCTGAGCCATCTCTGGCTAAGAGAATTACCTAACTTGGTCTGCTTCAGATTTTAGAATTTCACATGAATTTTCCTCCAACTCTGTACCCTGTTCTATTCCAGGCCTTTTGGTGGTAGGATGGTCACTTCCTCACAGTGGAGTCCTTTTTAATTATAATGAAGATTCTAAATCTGCTTTGGGTCTATTTTAGGTATACAGACTTTATTAGTTTGTACCAGATTTCCTTATATCCACACCCAAGAGCCTTGAAAAAGTTTTTATTTCTTGTTGCAAAGTCTTGCAATATTATATTTGGGCACCCTACATTTAAAAAAATAAGTTTCCTTTAGAGGTTGAAAGTCTGTCAATTTGATCAAAATAAATAACAAGCTTCACAGTTGAGGACCATGAATGTTATAACATCCTGTCTGATTTTAGTCACTTGAGGAAATTCCTATTTAAGTATTGAAGCAGCTAACCAGTAATTTATGGGGCCTTTGTTTTCTGTTGTTGAAACCTAATTTTTTAGAGTAGCTGTCACATCTTGAATGAAGACTAATGGAAAGAGGAAGAGTTTGAGGTCTTTCTCCAGTCGGGCTCTTCTGTGTGACTTCATGGCTGGTTGACTATTTCCTTCCCCTTATTAACCGACTCCCACTGAAGCAAATGGGCTTGGGGATCCCCTTTTTTTCTGATTTGTTTTCATTGGAATATTCTTAACTTTGAGGTGACGTGATGGAGTGATTGCTAAGTGTGAGAATCTTTTTTTCAGAGCCATCTTAGAAGTCCCCAGTAGGAAATGAACAACTGTAAAAGCCCCATCATTAGAATGTCACACCCGGACAGAGAAAGCCCTAACACAGAATTGTCAGTCTCACGTGGCCTTTTCTGTGATATATTTAGCATCATGTTCAATATTTGGGCAAACTGACTGACCCATGGGTTCCTCAAATACAAAGTAGACGTGAATTTGGTGTAGAAGAAACCTTGTTGTGGTATCTTACACATGAGAAACAAGGACATTGTCTCAGTAGATTTTTTCTCTGCATAGTTTGTGCCTGGGCTTGATATATCCCACCAATGTTATTATTTACATAAGTTGAAAGTTTAGATCAGAATGGAGACATTGTGTAAGAGCAATTTGTGAGGCTTATTTGTAAGTTTAACACAAACTGCCTCTTTCTCCCCAGGGAGAGCACATTCTGTTTTCTTTAATCTCTTTTATAAGAGATGACAGTATAAATTAATAGAGGGCAAGAATAAATCATTGGGTCTAAGTGTTAATGATCATCTAATAATAAGATGTGATAGGATTATATTAGAATTGCAGAATTGGTCTATTTATTAAGAGTGGCAGGCTATCAAATTATAAGCCTCAAAGGACAAAGGGATAATTATCATTTTCTAGAAATGCAAAAAGTTAGTCTTTTTGAAAGTCTGTTTTACTATTTTGCTGTAAATGATGACCAAATAAGGTTAAAACTGTGAAAATGTCTGTTATGTGAAAAAACTACTTGCATCATCATTTGAATGAGACCTTCTATTCTAACATTTTTTTGGTAAGTTTTAGAGGAATTTCATGTTTGATATCTTTATTATGCATAAAAATGCTAAAGACTGGTCACAGAGAAATTAATATAGTTTTAAAATGTTTATTTCAGAGGTATAGAAGATTACTAGCTGCAATTATACTGCATTATTTAATTCTTCATTATAAAACATGTATGAAGTTGTTTATTTGGTCTGTGATAACTTGAAAGAAAGGGCAGAATGACCAGTAAGCTGAGTATAGAAACTTAAAAGTAGGAATTTGAATTTTACCTGAATCCCTTTAGCTGACTATCTATAAAACTTCCTTTACAGAATGGAACAAACAACTTCTTTGATCTTTGATGTGTTTTGGATCTGTAAGGTATCCCAAAGGCTCATGTGTTGAAGAATTGATTCCTAGTGCACCAATGTTCAGAGGTGGGGCCTTTGGTAAAGTGATTGGATCATGAACAATCTAACCTCATCAGCAGTGGATTAATTCACTGATGGATTTATAACAATGGCATTATTGGAAGGTGTAAGGAGGTGGGACCTCACTGGAAGAAGTAAGTCCCTGGTACAACTTGTTCCTGGCTCCTCCCTCCCTCCCTTCCTCTCTCCTTTCTCTATCTCCTTCTCACTCTCCCCCTAGTTTCCTGGCTGTGTCACCATAAAGTAAGCAGCTGTGCTCTGCTACACTTTTTGCCATGACATACTGCTTCATGGTAGGCCCAGGAACAATGGAGCCAGGTAACTATGGACTGAAACCTTCTAAACTGAGCCAAAATAAATCTTTCCTTCTTTATGTTGTTTTTCTCAGGTATTTTGTCACAGTAATGGAAAGCTGACTGACAAGATCATATTATGTGGAAGTTCTTTGAGCCTCAGTCTAGTGATCCTGATCTGTTTCATTGTCTTCCATCATCTCCAACTTTGCTCAGCTTTGAATATTTTCAATTTTTCTTTCTTGGTTTCTTAACCAAGATGTCTAACTTTAGCTCCAATCTAGTCTCTCTTCTTCCTTTCTTCAAAAAATTCTTGAAAGATGTTCTATCCTAATTAGTTTTAATTTATTTGTAATCTCTCAACCTGTTGCATCTTGGCATCAATTCCTATCATTTTACCAAAACTATTAATTACTAGGTATAGCAGTTATTTTTCCCCTATCATTGTCCTTATGCATATGTGAATGTGGTACAGTTAGTATCCTCTTTTATCCTGAAACTCTTTGACTTCTGCTCTTTACACATTTGTGATTAGATATATGCTCTTTGCTCTCCTTTTTAGCCAGGAGAAATTTCCCCCCTATATCTCTTCACCCATATATTTATGTCATATAGTTGCCTAATGTAAAATATTATGTCATTGGTTAACCAACTATGCCAAATCCTGTCTTAATTGTACAGATATTCTGGGTGCTTATGTAAATCTAATTGATATATAATTATTCAGCAGTATAGAGAATCAAAAAATGACAAGTGTTGCTTCTATGTCTCAGACTTCACATCTATCTATTTATTTATTTTTGTAGTACTGAGGATTGAACTCAGTCAGGAGTGCCACTGAACTGCGTTCCCAGCTCTTTTTATTTTGAGAGAGGATCTCACTAAGCTACCAAGGCTAGCCTCAAGCTTGCCATCTTTCTGCCTCAACTTCAGCAGTATCACCTTATTTAAAGGAAAGTTGGTAACGATTTGAGTGTTCACCTTAAATACGAAGTTCTTTCCCAGATCTATAGTTTGTTGGAGCAGGAGATTGCCTTGCTCCAACAGAATCTGTATCTTTGGGACTTGGGATTGAAAGACTAATGCATTCCCAAGAACTTTGCCAAGCTGGGCATGGTGGTACACTCCTGTAATCCCAGGGACTTGGGAGACTGAGGCAGGAGGATCACACGTTCAAAACCAGCCTCAGCAACTTAACAAGGCCCTAAACAACTTAGTGAGACCCTGTCTCAAAATAAAAAAATTTAAAAAAGGACTGGGGATATGACCCAGTGCCCCTGGGTTCAATCCCAGAACCCAAAGTAAAACAAAACAAAACCACTTTGCCATGGACTATATTGGATCCTCAAGATTGAAGGAATGTAATTTATATGTCAATTATTCTTTCTTTTTTATGTTAGTGTAATTGCCATAATTATTAAACACTGACAAAACGCAGTAATCATACTTCAGTGTACTAACAGGGGATAGTAAGCACTGGTTACCATTTGTTTGCTGAGTTGCAAACCTATAGGTTCATTTTTATGATGCTGCCAGAGAAAAGTATTGAAAACAATTTTTTTTTTGTACCAGGAATTGAACCCAGCAGTGTTTAACCACTGATCAGCATCCCCAGACCTTTTTATATTTCATTTTGAGACAGGATCTCATTAAGTTGTTTAGGGCCTTACAAAATTGCTGAGACTGGCTTTGAATTCCTGATCCTACTGCCTCGGCCTCCTGAGCTACTAGGATTACAGGTGTGTGCCACCACACCCGGCTGAAAAGATTCTTGAGAGAGCCTTTTGGAACCGTAAGTCCATGTCACTTTGTTAAAAAATAAGGCATTGCTTAAAATGTGTTCCCTGAATTTTAAGTATAGATGTGAACTTAGAGACTAATGTCAGATTTCTGGTGATACAAGGCCATTGGAGCAGCCTGTGCCATAAGAGTCTGAAGGGACAGTGTTCAAGAGGAATATAGAATGCTCAGCACATCCTGTTCTCTGTGCAAGGGCATCAATGTCTCTGTGACTTTGCATGAAAGACATCTGCGGCAGATCCTTGGGATGATGTCCCTCATGTGAGAAAAACCTTTCTGCTGGTGGTAGATAGAGCTGCAAACCCAGCAAGACCTGAACCGCTAAGGGAGGAGAAAAAGGTGGGAAATAAGGAGAGAGGAGGAATGAGAAATGTGGGGAGAGAGACACTACTATGACCCTCTAAAAAAGATGACTTTGGTTCTGGGTAACATTGGTCAATCTCAAGGGAGGGAAAGGCCAACTTTGAAAAAATGGAATAATTAATTTTAAAATAAACTATAGCAAATTTTTATTGTTTAGCAGACTCTAACATACTGAAATAAGGCTTTATAACTGAAAGAAACAGAAAAGTTAGGGAATCTGGCTAAGATATCACTAAAGAATCTGCTGCCTCGTGGGAAAAAGGTTTATCAGCACACTGGGAGTCAGTATTTGGAAAAATAGAGTTAGTTGTTAAATCCCTGAAATACTGAGACTCATGCATACTCTGGTTTCAAGTATCTTGGCTCTCCTTAAAACTCCATACACACATCATTGAAACATTACCATCTGTATGGCACACTTTTCCATAAACAACTGAATATTACTTTAGGTAGTCTAGAGGCCTGTCTCAAAGTCAATTCTCAAACATTTAAGGATAATGAACAAATGAAATCCTGGCTCCTGTGAATACCAGCCCGGTGGTGCCTTTTTAATAAGCAGTGGGGAAGTCCCAGAGAGCTCACAAGTAAATGTCACAAAATAAAGGTTGGGTGCTTGAGAAAGCAGGGGAGTTGAGCCTTTTTTAGAAGAATAAAAAGTTTGATCTAACTTCATTATTCAGGAATTGTAGGGAAGGTCTGAGCTTAGTTAATTCTATGCCAATGTCATTGTCTTTGTTTTGATAAATAAGACACAGTAACATGAGATAATAATAATGGGGGGAAGTATATAGGTGTGCATAGGAACTCTCTGCTTTTTATCTTCCTAAAGCAGAGAGTTCTTTGTATTTCTCTTAATAAATCTACTCCTTAAATTACTACAAAATAAAAGTTTTGTTTATAAAATTGTGAGGGAAAATAACTTTAATCAGTGTTCTAAAGTCAGCCAAACTACAAAATAAATATGGAGGCAAAATGAGTATATATTCAGGTGTTTGTTCATATTCTAAGCAAGAATTCATTGAGTCCTACTAATTGCCAGGTGATGTTCTCACTGGCAGTACACTGGTGTGCAGACAAAAAAAAAAAATCCGTGAGCTTATGGAGGTTGAATTATAATGGTGGAACAAGAAAATCTAAATGAATGAAAAAGTGTACAGCACGAGGGAACCATGAAGAAAAAGAAAACAGGGAATGTTGGGAGATTTAAATTGTTATAAGGAGGACCAGGGTGGGCTTAACTGAACTGGCATTTAAAAATACATGAAAAAGGCCAGAGGGTGAGCTCTGTAGCTATTTGGGAAAGAGAATCATTCCTAAGTAGAGGGAACAGCAAGTGCAAGTACCCTGCAGCAGCATTGTTCTGTAGAGTTCAAGAAAGAGAAAGGAGCCCAGTTAGGCTGGAGAAGAGTGAGAAACAGAAACATCTATAGGAAAAGATGAGGTGAGGAAGATAATGGTGGAGGGGAGTTCATTTAGAGACTTGTACCTCTTTTTTAAAAACTATTTTAGTTGTTGATGGATCTTTATTTTACTTATTTATATGCAGTGCTGAGAATTGAACCCAGTGCCTCACACATGCTAGGCAAGTGCTCTGCCATTGAGCCACAACCCCAACCCCAACCCCAACCCCAAGAGACTTGTAGCTCTTTATAAGGACTTAACACTATAGATAACAATTATGTACTGTATGTTTCAAAAAGTTAGAAGAAATTTGGAAGTTTCACCACAAAGAAATGCACATACTGTGCAATAGTATCCCAGAGCTTCTTGCTCTTAACTGTAACTTAGTACACAATGCCCCATCTCCGTCCCTTCCCACCACTTTTCCTGGCCTCCGGTAACCACTCTTCTCTTCCAATTGTTTTAGATTCCACACGTAAGTGAGATCAGGCAGTGCTTGTCTTTCTGTGCCTATTTTATTTCACTTAGCATAATGATGTCCAGTCCCATCTGTTTCTGCAATAACCTGAATTTCATTGTTTTTCTGTGACACTGTGTATAAGTACCAAATTTTCTTTATCTATGCATCATTTGATAGACCCTTAGATTGTTTCCATTTCCTGGCTATTGTGAATAGTGTGTGTCAATGAACATGGGCATATAGATGTCTCTTCAACAGATCCATTTCCTTTGGCTATATACCTATTAGTTAGATTGCTAGATAATGTGTATGGTAGTTCTAATTTTTTTGAGGAAATACTGTTTTCTATAGTGGTTGCACTAATTAACATTCTCAGCAATAACCTGCAAGTGTTCCCTTTCCCCCACATCCTTGTCAGCACTTGTTATCTTTAGTCTTTTTAGTATTTTTAATGTTAGCCTTTCTTATTGAATTGAGATAATATCTCATCATGGTTTTGATTTGCATTTCCTTGATGATTAGTGATTTTGAGCACTTTTTTATATACCAGTTGGCAATTTGTATGTCTTCTTTTGAGGATGTCTATTTAGATCTATTGCTCATTTCCAAATTGGTTTATTTACTTTTGTTTATTTCCTATTAAGATGTTGGAGCTCCTAAATATTTTGGATATCCTAAATATTTTGGATATTTAGGAGCTTGTCAGATGTATACATTGAAAATATTTTCTCCTATTCCATAGATTGTCTCTGAATTCTGAGTGTTTCCTTTGCTGTGCAGAGGATTTTAAGTTTTATGTAATTCCATTCATCTCTTTTTGCTTTTGTTTCCTGTGCTTTGGGTTCTTATCTGAAAATCTTTGCTTGAGAACTGGAGCTTCTTGAGTTGATGATATTTACACGAGATTTGGACTAAGAGTTGATGTTGAAATGGGTTAAAACTTTTGGAGAGTTTGGGATGAAGTGAATGTATTTGTATTTGGGAAGGATACGAATATTGGGAGACCAGAAAGCAGACTATTATGAATGAAATTATGTCCCCTGAAAATACATAACCTCAAAATCCTAACCTCTGGTACCTGTGACTATAACCTTTTTGGAAACAGAGTCTGTAGGTGTAATCATGATAAAGTCACACTGAATTATGCTATGACTAATGCCCTTAAAAGGAAAGCAACATTTGAAGTCTCATAGAGGAGACACAGGGAAGAAGGCCATGTGAAGATGGAGGTAGAGATTGGAGTTATGATGCCACCAACCAAGCAAAGCCAAGGATAGTGGAAACTTAGAAGCCAGAAGAGGTAAGGAGAAAGTCTTCTTTACAGTTTTCAAATGCAGACTAGTTGTGTTGATGGTGTGATTTCAGAATTCTAGCCTCTAAAAACTGTCAGAGGATAAATTTTTGTTGTTTCAAGCAATGTGGACTAGCCATGTGACATAATTTATTATGTCAACTGTTGACAGTTAGAACAATGTAGGATTCCACTTATAGAACATTGTAGAAAATATAAACTATTACCTAGTAATAGAAATTTTATCAGTGGCTCAGCAGAAATTCAGGGCCATGTGTTCAGGAATAAGTGGAAGGAGAATAGGATTACAAAGGTACATGAGGAAACTCTTGGTGATGATGCATATATTCATTATCTTGAGTGTGGTGATACTTTCAGGGGTATATAAATATACCAAAGCATAGCAAAGTGTATACTTTTGATGTGTGTAGCCTATTGCATGTCATATGTATCTCAAGAGAACTGCTGATAATGTCATTTCTGGGAAGTATAACTGAGCTTGGAATGCAGGAATTGGGAGAATGAGAATTGGAGTTTGGAATTGTTGAAACAATTACACAGAATCTGTTTTCCTTCTTTTATCAGGATTGCAGTTTCTTTATTTCCTGATAAATAGAAAGAGAAAACATCACACTTTGTTGTATTCTTGGAAATTAGCCCTTAAATGGGTTTAGCTGGCCTAGGATTAGTCTCCGTTGGGCCCTTTTGCCACTGCCCACTTTGGGCATCTTTGTCCTGACATCTTGCTTTAGTGATTGGATGTCCATTCAGAATTGTGTTTGCAATTCTTCCTCAGTTTTTCTGAGAAATGTTTTCCAATGTGTGGTTATACTCTTCTATGTAATTCAGTCAATAAGAATTTTGTCTTCACCAATGCTTCTTTAATGCTAGCTGTCTAATACTTCTATGGGATAGATGAAACTGGTTTTCTCTGGAGGCAAGGTAGGAGGTGCAAATAGAACTTTTTTTTTTTTTAATTCAAGTTGGATAGTGTTGAATCACATTAATATGGTAATAATCTTTGCAATAAATCTTGTGAGATTTGGTGACATAATTGGTAGAATGGAAGCAAAATAGGAATTTAAAACTTTATAGTTTTTCATACTGCTGAGCACTTTATTCTTCTTAAAATCTGTAATGGTAGAAACCTCTTATTTCTCTAGCTGTTCATTTTTGGTTCCTTTTAGGCTCCTCTTTCTTTGTTTATTATTATTATTTTTTGATTTAAATATACCTTAGTACTTTCTCTTTGAATGACCTCATTTAAATCAATGGCTTCAAGCAGTGTGCTTCCTGTTGCCACTCTGAGCAGTCTGCTGAGCTTTGCATCTGTGTCCAGATGCCTGATGGGAATTTCCATTTCATGTCCTGCCTCCATATGGTGAGAAGTACTCCATTTTCCCAGTGGCTCCTCCATAAACTAGACATCTTGGCTCTTTTAATCCTTACTTCACAGGTAACATTTTACAAATCTTTTACTTTGTTTTACTCTACTGCCTCTTATATGTTCTCCTTTTCTAAACCTACCAATTCCACTGTATTTCAATTATACACCACAAATGTAGATTGCTTCCTTTAATATAATTTCCCTCTAGGATTTTCATAGAATTCAAAATGGATATAATAACCTGCTTGAAATCCTTTAATGCCATTCACAATGTTCCTGAAAAAGTTCAAAATTCTTAGCTTAATATGAAACCCCTGACCATGCATATAGTCACACATATAGCGTGTATTTCTGTTTGCTATACATTTTGAAAACACCGTTTTATCAAGTTCAGCTAGGACTATTCTTTTACTTAGTATTTTTTGGTTAAATGCTGGAGTGTTTATCATAAAAGGATGATGAATTTTATTAAATTATTTTTTCATTATTGGTAAGATTCTATTGTTTTCCCCTTTATGTCAATGTGATAAATTAATTGGGTTTTAAAAATGTTAAACTAATTGCAACCTGACTAGTTTGTGATGTATTATATTTTTCACATGGTGCAGAATTTGGCTTACCTATATTTTGCTTTTGATTCGGAATATATATTCATGAGTCTATCATTAGTTTTTTTAGTCTAGCATTTTCATTTCTCATATTGCACTTCTGTTTTTGTGGTTTCTAGTAATAATAGCTGCAAAAATAATTTTAGATATTGGGCTTCTTTTTTTCTACTACCTGGCAAAATTTTATAAATTGTCATTATCTGTTCCTTGCAAGTTTAGTTGAACCCACTTATTGAACTCTCTGGGTTTAGAGTTTTCTTTCTGGGAAAGTATTTTAACTTCTTATTCAAAATAGCTGTTGCTTATGGAAATAGTAGAACTTTCAGAGCTTTTTGAGACAATTCAAAAAATTCATCATTTATGGAATTTTATATTTCATGCTAATTTTCATGTTTATTTGCTCTGTTATATAAATGGAATCCTCTTACATTAACATTTTTTCTTTACCTGTAATTTACTTTCTTTTATTGCAAATATTATTTTCTTCCTTTTTTTCTTACTAAATCTCAGAATTGTCTGTTTTGTTATCTTTTTAGAGTAACCAATATTTACCTTTAAAATCATTTGTTAAATCTTTGCCTCAGATTCCATTAGATATTAATTTTGTTTTTATCTTTATCATATACTTTCATGTACTTGGTTTTTTAAAAAATTCTTTTCCTTATGATTCAAGTTCAATGCTTCATTCTGTGAGCTTAATCTGTTCATATTTATTTTTATAATTAATCACAGACTTATTTTTATATTCTATTTTTGATTTCCCTTGTCCCACTTTTATTTTGGGTATTGCTTTTCTCCCTTTTTTTGGATTTAAAATTTTTTCTACTCTAGTTTCCTTCTACAGATTTGCAATTTTACGTATCATATTTCTACAGTGATTTATGCAGAAATCACTATCCATGCAAAGTACACTATCCAGTACAAAGTTATAAAATAATGTTAGGAATGAAAAAGGGGAAATGATTCAGATTCATATATAATGAGAGGATAGTGGAAACTACTTTATGGTAATAAACTGATAACAGAATAAGATAGAAAGTATTCTAGAAAAATATTATGTGTCAAATACAGGTTCAAATAATCATCCTATATGGACAAACATTAAAATTGAATAGTGATCAAAATTTATATATCAAAATATCTGACAGTTTTCTAAAAGCTTAGCATAGTATAGTGTCTGGCACATAATTAATTTTCTGAAAGAATTTTAAGGATCTCTGAAAGTAATAGTGGAATTTCTTAATCAACCTGGAATAGTACAAAGTAAGTATAGTTAAAAAGGAGATATTATAGAATTTAAATTATGAACACAGCTGTTACTATCCTTAAAAAGTGAGTTTATGTGCAAAGCATGAATATATAAATAACATCAAGTAGAATTTAATTTAGGAATATAAGGTTAAGAATAAAGAATCTATAACAACAATAAATATAGAGAATACTTCTACAAAATCAACAGCCATTTATGATGAAAACATTCATAATGTGTTAGTAATAGAAAATCATTTCTTTACCCAATAAAAGACACAACAATTCATAGGAGATATAAAATGAAGTAAAATATAAGCATTCCCTTTAAAATCAGGAACCAGATGATTATGTCTACTTTCATTTTTTTAATATTTTATAAAATTTTGAGCCATTAGTCATTTTTTGAATGAAATATGCTGAATTTGTCCTGTAATACTTTTCTCTAGAATGACTCACATGAACAATATTTCCCTTGAGCTCCTCTTTCCATGTATTGTTTATCTACATTGTTGAGACAAATTGCCGAATAAACTAATGGTTTCTAAATGTGACTGTGTATTAGAAAAACCTTGGAGACTTTTAATAAACTGAATTTGCAATCTTGGGTGAAACTACGGTTTCTATAACTTTAAAAAATTCTCCCAGTAAATTACATCTATAGAAAGGTTTAGGAACCTCAGTATTACACTACTCCAAAGAATCCTAAAGGAATTCATTAGGCATAATGTTGATTTATAATTACATGGGAGAAAGTCAATTTGATAAAATTCTAGCCTTGGGTATTTTGTGTCTTTGTACTGAGTGGACTCAATGGAATCCATACTAAATAGATAAAATCTAACTTATTTTGATAGCACCATCCTAATGACTCAGAGACTCCTTTTAGAAAAATTTTCGAGCTCTAATCAAATTAAATTGCATAATCTCTCAAAAACCATGGCTCCTACTTATGTAATCGGAGAATAATAGTAATCTCATATGGTGGTTGTAAAGATTAAATAGAAAATACAGTGAATTAGCACAGTTTAGTATCTGCACATAATTATCTGTTGAATGAATTTCAAGAATCCCTTTAAGAGCAAAAATGATGATTCTCTGTAAATTTGAAGTTCTGCTTTTTTAGAACAATGCTGAAATTGAAATACCAAGCTGATAAGACTCCCCACTGGCATCAGAAACATCTTTGAGCTGGGTATTCTAGCTGTAGTAATGAATTTGCACTCGTTAGCCACGATCTCTTCAAGTTCTTACTTTGGATTATCTCTGTACTTTTGGAAAATTTATTGATAGGGAAGGATCTAGAGTATGTGATCATGAGCAGACTAGCCTCCTCAAGTGCAAAATTCAGTCTCTCCACTTTTTCTAGCATCATGATTTAACCAATGAGCCAACTAGACACAGGGAATTTAACAAAAACTTTGTAATTGGTATGAAATGCTCCGCTAACTCAGAAGAACAATTTGGTCACATCTCCTTAATTTTTCAATTAGTCACTTCAGTACCCAGCTTCTTTACTTATCAGGAAACCTGAATCTCCCTCTTGGGGTTTCCCTTCACCCTTAATTTGTCCAAGAACCTCAACATCTCATGCAGTCCCAAAGCAGTTCATATTTTTGCACCAACGAGAAAATTTTGGATCTTGCCAATCTGTTGCCATGATGTCTGTGGCCTCCTGGTATGACTTTTGAGTTTAGTTCAGAGACAACTATAATTCTGGAAAATTCCTTAGTCCATTAGAAAAGTTTGAGTTATCTGATTCGTACTTTCACATATTTAGGCTCCCTTGTAAATTACTTCCCATAGTTCCAGAAGCAGTGAGACAGGATCAGTTATGACTTGTCACTTTACAGATCCCAAATCACTGTCCTCTCTTCCCACACAGGGATCAAACTCTAAGTCCAGCCTGTGTAACATTTTTGCTCTACTTGCATAGTCTTCTAGGAAAGACTGACTTCCATGATTTTAGTGGCTTATCTCCATGCTTCTTGTATTCAACCACAATACCTAGGAACCCAAGGAGAAGACGTGTCATAGTCTCATGACACTTTTTATTCTAAGGTTTGCCTTCCAGATGTCCATTTCCTGTTTCCAAATGTGTCTCTTCTCAAAATGATAAGCAGCAGAAATATTTTCTTCCTTCCAGGTTAAACCACATTATCCACACAAAAGATCATGTCTTCCATGTCTTTGTTCTTTGTTTCATAGAACACAATTCTCCATATCAGTACATTTATATCTGTGATTTTAGGTTTAAATTACACTGCCAGTGGGAGAATATCAACATTGCAATTAGGTTGACCATTACTTGGTCTAAACTATTGGTTCTGAGAGTGGTCCTCAAACCAATATTGTTTGTATTACATTGGAATTATATTGGTATTAATGTTTTAGGAATGTAAATTCTTGGGTTCATCCCAGAGGTACTGAATTAGAAACTTTGGAGTTAGATTTAAGCAATTAGTTTCAACAAGTCCTCTTGGAAACTATGATTAAAATCAAAGTTTGGGAATCATTGATCTAGATGGAAGTATTGTAAATATTGTACTTAACCTTAAAAATTATTATAGTAACTGTAATTTTTTGTCTGGTGGGAAGTGAAGTGCTGGTTTCCATGTTCTCACTGTTGGTCTTTAAGTGTCAGCAATTCTTCAAACATGAATACAAACATGTCTCCTCTAAAATAAACAACAGTCTGTGGGAAATGATGTGGTATAAATAGGCTTTTATTAAAGTCTTCTTTATCTTTGTCCTCTGGCAGTTTGGAGTGGGAGGCTCCTGTGTGTCCTTTTGGGAATACATGAGAGAAATAAGGAGACTCAGAGAACTCACTTCCATGTTGTTCCTCAGGTAGGTCAGATCCTCAGGTAGTTCACCTTGCCTTCTTTGTAGCCTGTGCATGTTGTGTATGTGGTTTTTTCCCCCTCTTTTGTTGTTGTTGTGAGGGCACCTACAGGAATGAAGCTGCTCCATCTTGGTATAACAGGGAATCTTATGAAGTTCTTTTTAACAAGGTTGCCATAAACTTTTTGCTAGTGTTTTATATCTTTTTAAAATTTCAGATATATTTTTATTAGGAAAAGATCTTAGAAATGGACATTTTGATCCAGGTTGAGATGAAATGATCTCAGATACAGTATACTGAATAATGAAAATGATAGGAGTTTTTTGAAACTTTGCTGCTTGTACCCCATGATCTATTGTCAAAGACTGTATTTCACCTGAGGAAACGTAGCAGGAGAGCAGAATAAGGAGAGCATCAGAAAGAATGACAGTGGAAGCATTTTATTTCTTCTAAGTACTTATCATGGCAAGGCTACCTACCTATGTACCTATTTAACTTGAAAATAGGATAATAAGTGTTGTAAAATTTTAGGAATGCCATTCTGCATGGTAGTATGCCCTTGCCACTTTCACCAGGAACAAGGAAGCGTTCAGTGAGCACTTTCTTGCTCTCAGGACTTGGTTTCCACTTAGTTGCAGAGTCAGTATGAATTCAACAAGGAAGAGATTTACTTGCAAGGGATCAGTGCTAAAAAGAAATAAGAATCAGAGCGAGTTAGTGTGTTATGGTTTCATGAGCATTTATTGAGATTCATAGGAGAAACATTGGCATTACATATATCCAATTTTATTTGATACTGTAATACATATTCATTTCATAGTGTTTGTCAACAAGTCTTTTGTTCTTATCGCTCAACCACTTTTCCTCATTTATTTCTTAAGTATTCCTTTATCCTTCCATACTTTATGTGATTTAAATTAACCAAACTATTGTGAGTTTATTATGGATTTTGTTGTAAATATTGTGCTTAAACTTAATTGTTATTATAGTAACTTGTATAAACTCAGCACTTCCTAGAGATTTGCTACATCTTGTCCTTTCGGTGTTAATTATCTAATGTAGTGCAAGGTTTGAAAACACATTTACTTACATAGATATATAAGACAAAACGTTTCTAAAATGCTATCAGTAGTGTTCTGAATTCAAGAGAAAGAGCTTCATTTATGTAGAATTAATTTTTTTCTAATGTCAAGATGCTATTCTAGATCTGGGAAATAAACAATTATACAATTTATTATTTTTAACCACAGAAATTACCAATTATTTAAATGTTATTCTCAAGAGTTCATTTATCTGTTCATCTATCATAATTTTAGGGCAATGTAAGAAATCTAGAAAATTAAAACTTGGTATAAATATTTTGATATTAATTTATAAGAAATATCAAATATGTAATTTTTTATTTTAAAGGGATGTCTTATAATGTAATTTGTTTAATTTTAGGCATCATGTATAATGCTTTTAAATAAAAAGTAACAGATATAATTAACATCAATTTATTAAATTTTGCTAAAACCGTTTTGGTGCATGCAATGATTTGCTTAGGTTTCACATAATTCAGAAAAGCTATTGTACTCATGTGTTATTATTATTGTGAGTTATTATTGTGAAAGAATGCTGATTAAATAAGCAACAGAAAAAGACACATAGAGACCCCAAAGACCAGGAGGCACCAAACACAAGTTTCCCGTTGTTTCATCTCAGTGAAATCACAGGGACAGCATTTGATTTTTCCAACAATGAAGAATGACACAGGCACTGAGTAATGCCAACTAGGGAATCTTGCTTGCCTTGGTGTCCAGGGTTTTCAGACGAGCCTGACTGCCTGTATGGCAGATGTGTTCTGTGACTCCAGTCTCTTCAGAGTCAAGTTGGCACTGCGTAAACCAAGACCTCACCATAAGGGACATCTGTTGTTAGTAGATATTGTCTGAAGTAACTCAGAGCCTTCAGGTAAACAAACACACTTTTTGGCAAGATAGGGTAGGTATTTCAAGAGTGTAGAGGCTATCTTTCCAGAGGTAGAACTGTTTAAGGTTTAGAGAACACACTTGTTGATTCTTAGCTACACAAAAATTGAAAATTTTCTTATAAATTGAAATATAAATACTTTAATGACTGTAACAAATCCTTTGCAAGTCATATGGTTTCTAAATCTTTTCTTTTAAATAACCATGAGCTGATATGATAGATCATTAAAACTGTTTTGGATGAGAGATCAGTGTGATTTCTGGCATAAAATTCCTGACTCACTCTGATTTTTATGTCAAATTTTTCCAAAAGATCATAATAGAACTGATTTGAACCTTTTCCATTCTAGCAATGGATGATACTCACCATTGGATATGTGAACTATTTTATAGAATCGTGTATACCTCATCAAAAAAATTTTTAATATAATTTTAAATTTATATGCATTGATATTAAAATTTTTACTATAGTCATAAATTTGTAGTACAATGCTAATAATTGCAATTGACATGTCATAGTATTTTTAGCCCTTAGAGTTTTATGACCACAGAAGATAGCAATAAACTTCAACTACAAATAAACATGATAGCATCATGAATAAAATACTTTCAGTATAGTTACAAAACTTAAATTCTGGGTTGAAAGTACAATGGAAATATGAATTCATGGAGGAAAATAAGCGATTAAAATCTCTGTTATAAGCATTTTTGTATAATTTTGAAATGGATAACAGTGGATATTATTATTTTTCATGTAATTTTTCAGTGTACGAGAGTGGACATTAAATTGTGAGCTATTTAGATTATATGATACATTTAAAAGCGTTAGATAGCTTTATTTTAAAATATATGTATTTATAATATACCATAATGGCTGCTGAGAGGCCATTCTCTGTAAATCTTTAGCATTCCTACATGTCTAGGCACTGCCAGCTAGAACCTATTTTCTTAGGAATGTACACATGAATAAATAACCTTGGAAAGATGGAGACAGTGACTCCCTTTGGAGCAAATGTACTCACATTCCCACTATTAAGAAACCTCCTTCCTTTCCCCAGAGAGATCTTTTTTTATTCCAGTGTAATTAAGGTAAGGTCTCTCTCCAGAGGAGAGGATGGGCACATTTTCCAATAGCCTCTATCTAAGATAAGAATTTCTTACAGGAGAGGGTTTTCTTCCGTGATGCATTCCCACTGTGCAAGCAAGCAATATCTGGTCTTCCCTGTGTCACTCTCGGGGACTTTGGGTGCTTGGGGACCAGAGTCATGATGTTATTATTGCTGAAAGGAAATAACTGTGTCAATCCACGTGGACTCTGTTTCCTTATCAACTAAATTCATGGAAGTGCGACAAGCCAACTTTGAAACTGCCACCCTACGGTTGCTTAGGTACTGCCTGGCAATGACACATTTGGTCAATATTTAAACATGAAACAATTTAAAAGTGAACTTAAAAAAAACTCAAAAACAAAACACTTTTTTTCCTCAGATCTTTAGCTCCTGTAACAATGCCTGGTAGATATGGGCATTAAAATATAGTCCTTTGAAACAGAGAAGGGAAGAATAAATGATTGAAGTAAAGAATACAGAATTTTCTAATCCATTTTTGCCTCCAAATTGCTGTGGACTGAGTATCATGTTAATATGTTGATTATGTCCAAGAGGAAGAGGGAATTTAAGATTTAATCCCATTCATTTATTCATTCTTTTAAAAATATTAATTAAATACCTGCTCTGGGTTGACGGTTTACTAGGTACTGAAAAATAAAGGTGGACAGGAACTGTTCTTTCCATCAAGGAAGCCTAAGTGGAAAATGCACAAATATAATACAATATTATAATTATTAAAATGGAGAAATATGCAAAATGTCAGGTGACTACAAAGGTTAAAGTGCTTTATTTTCTTGAGGGACTAGGGCAGGCCTACCCAAATAAGTGATGTTTTCAACTGACTATTGAATTAGAGTTAGGAGTTTGTCAGAGTATGCATGCTAACAATAGGGAGAAAAGGCATGAGGCATTTCAGGATGCTAGTGGAGATGGGGCATAGCCTTGTATAATTTAATTTTAAATGAAGAAATAAATCATCTTCAGCATGTTAGAAACAACTATTGACAACACCAATAATAATAGCCAAAATATGATAACTGACTTAACCTGTGCACCTTTCAAAAACAATCATTGTCCTAGAATTTTTTGATAATCCATTTTTTTTCGGATAAACCATTGAAGAGGTCAACCCCCAATATTTAGTTTTGACAGCTACTATTTCACAAACTGGGTGGTTAATGGCATTCCAAATGCCACTTTTTGCCTCTAGAGAATTCCTGCAAGAGAACTCAGGCTTCATTGGAATGAATTCCAAGTTATCAAACAGTCAGCCACGTGAAATACATTCTAAGTTAAAGTCAGACACCTTGGGAAAGTCAAAATGGATGAGTAGCTGTAAGCTAAAGACTGCGATTCCTGAAATTCTACCTGGATCTTTAGATGTGCCTCTTGGAGCTGTTGTAGATCTAAAACACTGTGCTAAGTCAGACTTTGCAACCCCAAAAGAAATTCTGAGAATGAAGGACCCTGGAGACAGAAAATCTTACCTTAGTAAACCTCTGTGGGAGTCCTATTTTGTCAGTATGTCAATTTTTCATAACATTTTTCAAAGGCTCAGTAATATTACTCTATCTAGCATTTAACTGTAATTTCCCACAAAGATGTTAAAGTTACTGATTTTTTTATAAAATGAGTTTACCACAATAGTTATGTTGCATTCTGGCATCTTGACCTTTTCAAAAACATGAAATTTCATTATGTTTCAGATATGTAAGTGATGTGCTCCTTTATACCTTTTGCCGTAGGGAGAACGTGTTATAAGGAGAAGAGCAAGCTAGAGCTCATGTCCTTTGAATCTCAAACACTCTCTTTTCCAGGTACATTAACAAAGGGAAACTTCCTACTTCCTGGCACCTGATAGAATTATGTGTGCTGTTGTACAGAGCAGAAGCAAAAACAAACCACTCAGGGTTCAAGAAAACATAAATCAGATCTGGTTGATTTTTTGCCCTTCCCATTGCTTGACAGATACAGTTCACACCTATCTCCTCTGTCCCTGATAGAGTTGGTGTCATATATTTTGGCACTTAATCATACACTGTCCTGTAGCTTTCACAAATGTTTTATATGTGTCCTGACTCTCTAATTAAGCCATAACCTTATGAGGGAAAAGATTCTGCCTGTTGGTGTCCTCTCGGGCCCTTAAATAGCATTTCCAGCACAAGCTTTGTTGAGTGCACAAGAGTAGAAGAACCAGGGAGATACCACTAATCAGATGCTGTTGGTAACTGGCCATGTGAACCACTTGGATTCCCTCTCTGACTTTTCCTACTTCTTCCTCCCTCCCTTCCCTCCTCCTCTAGTTGTACATTGCTTTCTTTCTTTACTTATCTTACTGTTTAACCCAGGAATGTACTTTGGGTGAGGAGGAAATGCCTTCTTTTTCTTCAGACAAGCTGAGAACTGATGAAAAGTGTATGGTGCAACATTCAGGTTGTACAAAGTTGTACAGATGATACAAGTTTGCAGGCTATATGTTATTCAGGTTGCATGAGGTAAATGAGATGCATTTCAGAAGGTCAGGTAAGAAAGGCCATATCAGCAAACATTACTAATGATATTGGAAATTATGCCAAAAGTGGAATAGAGTGAGTGTATATGTAAATCTTGAGGCAGGAAAAAAAAAGAGGGCTTATGTTGCAGTGGGAATAAAGAGAATTGATCTGTGGTTAGACAGGGAAAGGTGGAGAAGATGTTGGTGAGGAAGTCTGTAGAAACCACTTATATTTAACAATGGGAGAATTCTGGATAAGTTTAACACGAGGTCCTCCATTTGTAGAACTCTACAGGAAAAATAACTGAAGCAGCTAAAGTTGTTTTAGTTTTTGGACTATGCCTTCCAAAGAAGTAAGATCTCAGACTTCCAGATGCAGGGGAACATGACTAAGTTTAGATCTTCTGTTTATTGGCCAGAATATGAGGTCAAGCTAACTGCTATAACAAATATATCCCAATATGAATAGTGTCCCAAATCAGAAGAGGTTCAGTTCTTGCTAGGAGTACTGGGTGTTTGACACAAATTGGCATGATGGCCTTTCTCCACATTGCTATTCAGGGACCTGGTTCATGGGGGCCCTGCCATCTTTAAGATGTAGCTTCTATGGATTCCCCAAAAGTGGTAGGGTCATCTCTATTTAAGTCAATCACAGGGAGGAAAAAAGTAGAGGGGAATACAGGGAGGATTTTTTAAGGGACTAGATCTTGAACTTCAATACATAATTTTCATGAGCATTTATTATGCTCACAATTTTTAAGACTAAGAAATGAGGATTCATAAGAAGTAATGAGGGAGGGGAACCTGCTCAGGAAAATAAAGACTGAGAACTCTGGAAACGTCCCTGCTTTTCTCAGCTTCAGTATTATTGACCTGTATCTGTTGGTGTTGGTGTGTATGTGAATGGGTGCATGTGTTGGATATAGCTATACATAGTGCATTCTATGAGAGTCACTGGGTCTGAGTTACATTCATTATGTCAAAATGCCTTTTCATGATTTATAAAGAGTGTTGTTTGTTTGATTTAAAGTCACACTCCTGTGCTATTAAAAAAACCCAAAAAACTGTCCCCAGAGTTTCATTAGCCAAAGAATTTTTGTATATGGTGGCATCTAATTAGTACAATTCACACTTAATGACTTTGATAATCTTTTTAGTTTTTAAAATTAAGAAAACATTCATTGAAATTTATCCAAGGTACAGAATTTTTGATATTTCAGTGAACAGTTTTATAGAACATGAATAATTTAGTGCTGTGCTAATCAAGTTTTTGCATTACATAGTCTATAAAATATAAAAGCATTCCAGGGCCTTTCTGAAACTTTAATGGATTTGAATATTTCAGAAATATTTTTTTGTGCTGTGCTGGTACAATTACCAAAAATTACTCCACTGGAACAGTTGTAAGCAGTAGTATTAACACAACCCGCTAATGAATTATTCTATAATATTCTGAAGTGTTCTTTGTTTAAATGCTTCCCCAGCATTATGACAAAATCACACTAAAATGATTTTGACCCAAGTCAATTAAAAATGCTTGTGGAACTCGCTGGAGGTTAGTTAACTGGTCAAATGCTTGCCTATCATGCAAAAAGCCCTGGGTTCCCTTTCCTGTACTGCAGAAAAGAAAAGGCTTATGTAAATTGAGTTGGCAACATGAAACATCAAGAATTTGGAAGGAGTCATGCTGAGGATAGAGCAGTGAAATTACAATATCACAGGTACTACAAACATTGGTTGACCGTTGAGTGGAAACAAGGATTCTTTTACTTCTCTTTTGACCTGATTTATATTACCTGAATAATTAATTGCTTACTCAAACTCCTGAATAATTAGGGCTTTGTCTGATCAGTACAGGCTTAACCATCGAGCATGCTGAGCAGTAGACCCATTATAGGCTGTGATTAAACTGGCTTAATAGTTAACAGTCAATTTTTAATAGTCAAAATAGTCTGAAAGTGATATTTTGTTGTTAATTATATATTTTATTTATTTATTTTATCTTAATTAAATAATGATAGCCTAGCCAGGTGTTGTGTTGCATGCCTATAGTCCCAATGGCTCAGGAGGCTGAGGCAGGAGGATTGTGAGTTCAAAGTCAGCCTCAGCAACTTAGCAACTCAGTGAGACCCTGTCTCTAAATAAAATATAAAAAAGGGCTGGGGATGTTGCTTAGTGGTTAAGTACTTCTGGATTCAATCCCTTGTATAAAAACAAAACAAAACGTAACAAAAAAGATAGCCTTGCCTTCACATATCATGCAGAATACAAGTTGATCATGTAGACTAAACAGAAATGTAATAAAAGGTGGGTGTCTCAACTGGAATATTCTAAACTTACATCAGCTCCCAGAAAAAAAGCCGAATGGAATTTTATAATCAACCCATTTTCTCGATTATAGAGACTTGGATCCAATTGCTTACAATACCATCAATTCCTGATTATTTTTTTTACAGTTTATTTCAGATGACATGAAACCTTTGCTCATATGAAACTACTTTATTGTTTTTTAGAATGAAGATATCCTTAAAGTAATTCAAGAAATAAATTTATTGGGCATCTACTTTGTACCGGTGAATTCAATTAAGCAATGAAGTTTGATTCAATTTAGCAAAGATATAAGGAAAGGCAGTGTACTTATTCATATAGAATTGAATTAAGAGATATATAGATAATTTAGTGAACTTTGACCCTGTAAAAATACAGTCATTTGCTACACAACGATGTTTTAGTCAAAGGCAGACAACATATACAAGTGTGGCCCCATAGATTATAAGGGAGTGGAAAAATTTCCACCATTTAGTATTTTTATTATATCTTTTCTATGTTTACATATGAGTAATACACAAGGACTCAACCATTGTGTTCTAATTGCCTAAAGTAATCCATACAGGAAGAGTATGCACAGGTTTTTAATAGGAGCAATGAGCTACACCACAAAGCCTAGGTGATTAGTGAGTTGTGTGCATCGAGATTTGTATAAGTGCACTCTGTTGTTTGCACAATGACAACATCACCTAACAACACTTAACTTCTTATGTCATCCCTGTTAAGTGATGCATGACTATATTAAAATTGTGAAAACTCATCAACCTAATTTACTTGCGTCATTTCTAGAGGGAAGCAACTTGACTGACATCAAACATAACGGTTATATTTTATGTTCCTCATTTTTTTCATTCATGATTGAGGACCATGGTCATATTCACCTACCAGAGACACACAGGCACACACCTTTTAGCCTCTGTGTACCTTGTACCTTGAGCTTTCCCTTCTGAACTGACTGACAGTTGGGTAGTGAAGCTGGAAAAAATGGGGTTCAGAAGAACCAACGGACACCCAGTTTCCCACGAGAAAAGAGTCAGAATGTCTGCAGACAATCAAAAATGAATTCTTCTAGGAATGACATTGATGAGAAGTCTCTTAGTGTGGGCCTTCCTATCTTCTATCTCTGCTTTGCAGAGTCATTTCTTGGGCTTAATTTCTGTCCATGTAGAAATCCCATATAGTCAGTCAGATCATCTCTAGCATGGAATTCCACACTTTAGCACTCAGTCTTTCTCTCTGGTATCTCAGAAACAACTACCTCCGCTCAGCCTAGCAGAATCTACTTGGAGTCTGTAACTCAGTTCCATATAACCCTAACATCAATAAGAACAAAATATTACAGTATAGTCTGGGCTCCTTCCTACAAGAGTGTGGTATGGATTGTCCACAGAGTATCCAGTGGTAGAGCAGAGCCCCAGCAACTGATGAGCTTAGATCTAAAGTTTCCATCCCATGTGACAGACATGGTGCCCAAGCCTTAGCAATTAGTTTCATCTCTTTGATCTAATGGATCTTGAGCCTATCCTTGGATCTCTAGTCTATAGGATTAGTACCCCCAACTTCTTTGGCTCTCCCAATGAGCTTCTTTCTGAACTGGACTTGATTTCTGGTCCCTACCTGACTTGATCACCTCTTTTATCAAGAAGTCTGTGTTCCCATATAGATACATAACTTTTAACACTTGCATATCAGTATTTAGCTTAGTCTCAGATTTCTTATGCCATCTCAGACTTTATAATTTGGACTACTGTCCTCTTTTTCCCCAGTTATTTCAATCTTATACTTGTTTCTGCTTCTCCTCATCTCTTGGAATATCCCGGGATGCTTTGTGACCAAGGTGGCTTCATCTATGCCTTACTTTCAACTCACATCCCAGCCCAGTTCTAGGAGTGTAGATACATGCCAATATCTTTTATGATGAGGTGGTTTGTTGATTTGCTGAAAGATACCTGAATATGCAGGGGAACCAAGAATAAAACTTTAGCCCCCAGGAGAACCAATAGTAAGACATTTGTATTATAAAATATTTATATATTTTAAAAATATATAAAATATAAATATATTTAGTTTTGATACTATGAGCCAATCTAAATCTGCCTCCAAGGAAAAGTTTGTCTTAATTTAAGCTTCATTAACCTTTTGACTTGTGGCTTATTTTCATGCAGGAATAAGGAATCAGATGACTTCTAGTTTGGCTAAAAGTCATCAAAGTTTTCACTTTTCTTTTTATTTAATAAGTTTGCCTTTTTAGAGCAATTTTAGGTTCACAGAAAAAAAAACTCTGGAGTAAACCCAACATTTGGTTTAATATCTTTTATTAGTATGCTTTATTTGTTACAATTTACAAATCATTATTGATAATTACTGACTAAAGTATTATTATTGACTAAAAACCATAGATTACCATAGGTTTACTCTTTGTGTTGTACAGTGTCTGGACTTTGATAAACATACCATACTACATATCTACCATTACAATGTCATGCAGTATAATTTCATTGCTCTAAAAATCTGCACTTTATCTATTTATCCTTTCAACCCTCTCTGTTAAGCTCTTGGCAACCACTATCTTTTTACTGTCTCCATGATTTTATCTTTTCCATAATGTCATATAGTTGGAATCATACAGAATTAGCCTTTTAAGATTGTCATCTTCTACTGAGCAATATGCTTGTAAGTTTCCTTCATGTATTTTCTTCGCTTGATTCCTAATTTTTATTGCTGCATAATTTTCCTTTGCAGAGATGTAGCACAGTTTGTTTAATCTTTGAAGGACATCTCAATTGCTTCCAAGTACAAGCAATTATGTTAAGAGCTATAAACATCCATGTATAGGTTTGTGAGTGGACATACATTTTTAGCTCAATATCAGGAAACATGACTGCCAAATTACATGATAGGATAATATTTAGCTTTGTAAGAAACTGCCAGACTGTCTTCTGAAGTGGCTTTACCATCTCTATATTCCCTCCAACAATGAATGAGAGTTCCCTTTACTTAACATTTCATGTTACCAGCATTTCATGTTGTCGGTGTTCTAGATTTTAGTCATACTAATAGATGAGTAGAGATGCCTTGTGATTTTTAATTTGAACTTCCCTAATGACATATGATAGTGAGTACCTTTTTAATATGCTTATTTGCCATTGGTATATATTCTTTAAGATGTTTTGTACATTAAAAATTATTTTTAATTGTTAGTTTTCAGAGTTCTTTATTTTATTTTGGATAAAGTTCTTTATTAGATATATGTTTCACAAATATATTCTCCTGGTGTCTGACTTGTATTTTAATTCTTTTAACAATTATTCATAGAGTAGAAGTTTTTAATTTCAACAGAATCCAAATTTTCAATTCTTCTTTGATGAATTATGCTTTTGTTGTTGCATTTAAAAACTCACTACCTTTCATCTTACCTCAATTAGAATGTCTATTATCAAGAGTACAAGCAATAATAGGTGAGGATGTGGGGATAAAGGTACACTCATACATTGCTGGTGGGGTTGTAAATCGGTGCAGTCACTCTGAAAAGCAGTATTGAGATTCCTTAGAAAACTTGGAACCACTTTTTGACCCAGTTATCCCACTCCTAGGCCTATAACCAAAGAACTTAAAATCAGCATACTACAGTGATGCAGCTACATCATTTATAGCAGCTCAACTCACAATAACTAGATTGTGGAACAACCTAGATGCCGTTCAACAGGTGAATGGATAAAGAAACTGTGGTATATATACACAATGGAATATTATTCAGCCATAAAGAAGAATAAAATTATGGCATTTGCAGGTAAACAGATGGAGTTGGAGAATATCATGCTAAGTGAAATAAAACCAAAGGCTGAAATATTTCTCTGATAAGTGGATGATGATACATAATGCGGGGGCAGGCAAGAATGGAGGAAGGATGGATTGTATAGAGGAAAATGAGGAGTGGGAGCAGGTGAGGGGAATAAAACATAATAGAATGAACAAACATCATTACCTTATGTATATATATGATTACATAATGTGATTGTACTTCATGTGCAACCAGAGAAATGAAAGTTGTACCCCATTTGTGTACAATGAATCTGAATTAAAAAAATAAAAAATAAAAAAGCAAAAAAAAAAAAAAAAGAAATCATAGAAGATGAGATAACTATGTTTACTCTAAATTAAACATTATGCAATGCGTACATAAATCAAAGCATCACATAGTACCCCATAAATATGTACAATTTTATGTATCAGTCAAAACAAACAAATAAATGAAGTAAAAATTTAAGTGAGAAGATGGAAAAAAACCCCAAAAACCTCATTACCTAACCAAGTTAACCTACATTTTCTTTCATGTTATTGTCTGGAAGTTTTGTATATAGTTTTGTGTTTTATTAGGTCTATAGTACATTTTGAGATTCTTTTTGTGAAGGGTATAAGGTTTGTGTATATTTTTTTTACATGTGGCTGTTCAATTTTTCTGGTCCTACTTGTTGAAAAGACTATCATTTCTCATTCAATTGTGTTAGCTGCTTTGTCAAATATCAGTTGACTATATTTGTATGAATCTAATCTGTTCCTGGGCTTTCTAATTTGTTCTACTGACCTGTTTGTTCATTCTCTTGCCATGCTACAATATCTTCATTACTATAGTAAGACTTAAAATCAGGTGGTTTAGTCCTTGTTATGGTTTAAATATGAGGTGTTCCCCAAAAGCTCTTGTGTAAGAAAATGCAAGAAAGTTTAGAGGTGAAATAATTGGATTATGAGAGTTGTAACCCAATCAGTAGATTAATCCCCTGATATGGATTAACTGGGTGGTAACTACAGGCAGGTAGGGTGTGGCTGGTGGAGGGGGGTCATGGAGGATAGGGGAGGGAGTGTGCCTTTGGGATTTCTATTTTGTCCCTGGTGAGGAGAGCTCTTGTTGCATCCTGATTGCCATGTCCTGAGCTGCTTTCCTCCACCATGCCCTTCTGCCATGGTATTCTGCTTCATCATCGGCCTAGAGCAATGGAGTTGACCATCCATGAACTTAGACCTCTGAAATCATGAGTCCCAAATAAACTTTCCTCCTCTATGTTTTTTTTTTTTTTAATTTTTTTTGGTCAGGTCTTTTGGTCACAGTGATGAAAAAGCTAACTAAAACTGTCTTCCAGTTTTGTTCTTCTCCTTCAATATTATGTTGGCTCTTCAGGGTCTTTTGCCCTTCCTATAACTCTTCAATTCATTTATTGATATCCATAAAATGATTTGATGGGATTTTGATTGGTATTGCTTTGAACTTACAGATCAAGTTGGGAAGGTATGACATCTTAACAATATCGAATTTTTCAATCTGTGGACATGGAATATCTTCCAATTTGTATAATTTTTTGAAATTTCTTTCATCAACATTTTTCAGTTTTTCTCATGTAGATCTTGTACATATTATTTTTAGATTTATGCTTAGCTATTTTAGTGCTAATGTAAATGATTTGTTTCAAATTATATATTCCTATTATTCTTTGCTGGTATATAGGAAAAAATTGATTTAGAGTCTTCATTTTAATGAAGTAAAGTAACATCATTTTTTTTTTAACAGAGAAGAAGCAGAGCTACCACAAGTGAAGGATCCTGAGTGGATTTCCCTGGATTCTTCACTTTTTATAATATGTTAACTTTATTAACTATACATCTGGTCTCTAAAGCAATGTTGACTTCTTTAAATCAGAACACAAATATCTTTTATTCAAGGACTCAATGAGAACTAAAACACAAATTGACTACCAATGAGCTTCCCAAAAGTTCTACATGAGTTAACTGGGGGAGGTGTAACTATTCATTTCTAAATACTCAGAGAATACAAACTCTGAAGGAAAACAATGACTATTTTTGGTTATAATATATTCCAATTTCTGAAAATTTTTGTCTTTAATCATGCATCCAAAACCATGAGGTGGGTGATGTTGCCACTTTCCTGAAGGTCAATCAGTAATAGTTAATGACTTTTTGTTATCCTTCACAGCGAAGAGACACTTCCACTTTTAGAGACACATGCATGAATAAAGATCAGCCAACTGCAAATCATTCTTACTCTGAAAATCTACCAATCACTGAAACTCTATGTTGCTCAAAACTCTGTATAAATTAGCAATTTGCTAAGATCAGTGATTCTATTCTGACTTAGTCCATTGTGGCCGCTATAACAAAACACACCAAACTGGGTGACTTTTGAACAACAGAAATTTGCTTCTCACTGTTCTGGAGGCTAAAAGTTTAAGGTCAAGATCCCAGCAGATTTGGTGTCTGGTTAGGGTGCAGTCTCTTGTTCATAGATGAAGTCTTCTCACTTTGTCTTCACATGGTGGAAGGGACAATTTCCTTAGACCTGTTTTATGAGGGCACTCATCTCATTCATGAGGTCTCAGTTCTCATGACCGTCTTCTCCCAAAGGCCCCACTTCTTAATATGAGCACATTATTATATTTTTATTATATAAATAAAAATATTATATAATTTTATATAATATTTTATTATATAAATAAATATAAATTTTTATTATATATTTATATTATATAAATATATATTATATTTCAATACCTGAATTTTGGAAGGACATGAATATTCAGATGATAGCACATGCTCACCAATACAGATCTCTTTCTTATCAAGCACTCCAAGACTTTCATTTGAAACATTGATGGTGACCCTCTTCCTTTGACAGATTTTATTCCTGTCATCAATAAGGTCACCCAAGACAGCACCTGTGAGTTGCACTGTTCTAACACCAAGAAGAAATTCTTTGTAGAGCTATGATTTTATTCTCCTGGCATTTTTGTTGTTGTTACGGACATGTACAGAATCCTACCATAAGAAGGTAGTTTTTGTATCTTTTTTTAAACAGTTCTTTAATTCATTCCTCGATAACTCATTAAATCTTCTTTATATAAAGAAATTTTTTAAAATTCCTGTTAGAATTTAGTGATACATAAATTGTCCTCCTGAGAAAATATTTTTTTTCCTTTTGCTGTCATGAATCTCACTGCTGTCTTACATTGTTTCAATATTTATTAACTTTAAGATATGTTCTTAACCACAAATGCCACATGAATGTCATCCATTTTCCAGGTTTTTATTGTTATGATCCTTGTTATAAAGGTTTCAGTGAATATGACCTTAGTTTAACCTTTAAAAATCCATTTTGGGAAGTAGGTGTGGAATTCAGGTATGAAAAAATTCGTAATACACTTCTTTATGAGAAACATCATTATAACATGCTAATATTTGCACACTTATTACTTTTTTCCAGGTATTGTGAACTTTGAAAATAATACTTATCATTGTTTCCTATAATCTCTAGATTTTGGCAGTGATGTTTTAATAAAGTCAGTCAGCAAAAGTTATGTTTTCACAAATAATTTCTAGTATTAGTATTCTCTGGGGTGAAACAATGTGTGATATTAATTGTCAGCATAACTGGTAAAAGGTCAAGGTCCCCAGAGTAGTTAATTGGCCAATTATAAACTCATCTTTGTAAGTGTTATAACTTTAATAACAATATTTTATTACAATAAAAGGCAGCATATTAATATTAGGCAATGATGCTAGTAGTGGGAATAAAAAGGAAAGTTTCTAATCATTTGTTTCACTTCTCTACTCAACAACTTACCAAATTAGTTGAAGTTCTTTGCATCCTTTATGGAAAAATAGTTTCATAGCATAAATGATACAGAATACATCCAGATTGATTGGGTGTCTGATATAAAATAAATTTTGTTCCTTTCTATCGCAAGCTGCCTCACTAGTCACATATCCAACACCTTGTATTAAGGAACTTGAACTTTGTATGGCTTGAATTATAGTTGTTGATGTTTTTATGGATGTCTTTTGCTTTCATATTACCAGTTCTGTTCCTATTAAGAGATGGAATAAATGATGCTTCCCAAGGTATAGTTTAAACAGATGTTAAGTGCTCATTCCAAATTATATTCCTTCCTTTCCTCCCTGGATGTTATTGTGCTTAAAATTCTCTTAGAGTGGTTGTGGAAAGGGGTGAGGAGAAGGAAGATATGGATTAATTCCTCTGAATTCTAATTAAATGTAATAAAAGATGAAGTAAAACCTCCACCATTAAGACCAATTACCCTTTTATCCATGGAGAGACAACACAATGTACTCTTATTTCCTGAGAATGAACAAATTAGTAAGTCTTCTCTGAGTCACGAGATGAGTAACCCTTGGGTGCTGGGGGTGGGACGGGTGATTGGCGGTGGCTGCAGGATCTCTGAAGTCAAGGACATGATGCTGAAATACTGCAGTGGTAAGGAGCAGGAACTAACTGGATGACTTTAAAGCTTTACCTTCGGCAACTTGTTCTAACTCTGACTCTGTTAATTCTTAGCAGTGGATTTAGCTTAGTTTTGGTTTCAACAACCTATAATCTCAGAAAGGAAGGAGAGAAATAGTCTTTTGTTTAATTCCTGATTCTATTCCTGGATATCTTGTCCTTAGGGAATATAAGATTATGCTACTAGAACATCCAACATGACAAGTAAAATCCTGGAAGAGGAGCCATCTACTTTTCAAGGAAAGAGAGGAAAGTATTATAAAATAAAAACACTTTGACTTTCACTGAAGGTTTCACCTGTGTTTCTGAAACCACTGGATCAGGAGGTGGGAGGCATCTGTTTTCATTTTGTCTTCTCTGCTGATTTTCTCAGTGATTGAAGACATCCCATATGTTCTTTCTATCTCATATTCAGAGATTTTTTCCAAGGATAAGCCCAAGAGAGATCATTGTCCCTGACTTGCTTCAGAGATCTCACCAGGAATATCAAGGAAAAGATCACTGAGGCTGGAGGTTCTGACTATCCTAAGGTGTTTTAAAATATTCTGAGTTGTTATTTTGTTGTAGTAATTTTTTTTAAAAGTATGCACAGCTTGTTTGGCTTCCTCATCCCAAACCAAGGTAAAGCAAATAAGATGGTTCTTTTGCTCTTCCAAGGCTCTCTTTTGATGATTTATTTTCCTATTTCAAATAACCTCTAATGTGCATTATAATCAACATTATACAGACATTACTTGTAGTGATATTCATATTCATACTCTCTATATTTACATTTACATTTACTGAAGATCTACAATGAACCATCTGCTTCAAATTATCACATTAGCAGCAGTAGCAACCACAGCCTAACAATTGCCACAATAACAGCATACCAGACCCAAGGCTAGGGATTTTACTAATTTTCTTTCATCCCTCTATTACACAGCCCATGATAGGTAATATTGAGGTAATATTGTCTTCATTTTGTAGATATTTTGTAGACAATGGAAGCAGTCTCAGTAACTTGCACTATGTCATGTAGACAGCAAGTGACAAGAATTCAATCCCATGTCACTACACTTTATAAACAAGGACACTGAGGCCAAAAAGGCCAAAACCAGGGTACACCATAAGTGACAAATTTGAAGTCAGGTCTATTTGACTCTTCAAAGAACATATTCTTTCTATGCATCATACTTATTTTTCATGCTGTTTTATTTCTCTATCCTCTCTGAAGTGTAGGAAAAGGAAACTATGTGAATTAAAGATTATGAACTGTTATGGAAGTTTCCTATTTTATGAACAAGCATGATTATATCCTGAGTCCATGTTTTCAGAAGGAATGCCTCAGATCTGTGCTGCTGGCTTGGCAGTGGTCTCAAGCATATGATTCCTGGTGACTGCTTAGCTGTGCTGTTCTCTTATGTCTCAGTGTGGTCAGTAATCAATGGCATATGAACCAACACAGAGCCACTCTTAACTTAGGACAGAGGCAGCTAACAGCTGGGTTTAGCAATCAGTGCTATTGACAGAGGCTGAAATTGTGAAATGGGTTTCACTGGAAAGTGTTGCAAGGGCTCTATTTGATCAACTCCTAAGGAGGCATTTGAGCTGAATCCTGGTGGTTTTGCAAAGAAATACAAAGGGAAAGGGCAGACAATAGGAAGGCTGCTTTACTTTTATTGCTTTCAGCTAAAAACAGGTTAATGCCCACCCACATCAAGGCTGTGCCTGCAGTGGCTGCCTGAAGTAAGATTATATCCTACACTGTGGCCTTGCAAGTTTGCATTCTCCTCCCTCAACAACTTTCATATGAAAGCTGCTTTGTTTTCAATTTAACATAATGGGACTTCAACCTAATTCTTTGCCAAGCTCTCATTGATCCTTGGTGTGGAATAAATGTGAACACTGCCTCATTAATCCTCTCTACAGGCCTTGGAGAGAAATGGCAAGCAATATCCCATCATTTTCCAGTGGAGGAAAGAAAGGTAAATTGCTCACTTTGCATCTGTGCCCCAGCTTCTGGACGTTTCCATCTGGATCTCCTGCTGCCTTGTCAAACTCAACATATCCCAAACTGAACTCATTCTTTACCCATTTCCAAAATATATCCCTCTTTCTGGGGATTGCATTTTGATTAATAGCACTACTGTCCACACATCTCCCTGGTAAAAGCTTCTGAGTTTTTTCTTACTTCTTTTTTTTTTTCTCCTCCACATTTTAATGGTGCATATGATGGGATTTGCATACAAAATAATGGTATAATTTGGCCAATTATACCACTGGCCAGCACTTCCCCGCTCCCTGTCTGCCTCTCACCCCTTGGTCCCTTTCCTGTACTCATCTCCCTTTGATTTTTCATGAGATTCACACCAACTTTTCTTTTCCTTTTTCCTCTCTAGTTTCCAGATGTGAGAGTAAACATATGACACTTGAACTTCTGATTTTGGCTTCTTTAGCTTAACAGGGCGGTCTCTAGTTCCATCCATTTTCCTGCAAATGATATCATTTTATTTTTCTTTATGGCTGAATAAAACTCCATTGTGTATATATACCACATTTTCTTTATCCATTCATCCATTGATGGACTCCTACATTGATTTCAGAGTTTGGCTATTGTGAATTGTGCTGCTATAAACTTGGTATGCATGCATCAGTATAGTTTTATGACTAATTCTTTAGAATAAATAGTGAGGAGTGGTATATCTGGGTCATATGGTGGTTTCATGCCTAGTCTGTTGAGGAACCTCCACATTGATTTCCATAGTGGTTGGTAATTTACAGTCCCACCAACAATGCCAAAGTGTTCTTGTTTTTCCACATTCTCTCCAGCATTTATTTTTGTTTAGATTCTTGATGACTACCATTCTGACTGTATGAGAAGAAATCTCAGTGTAGTTTTGGTTTGCATCTCCCTACTTGCTGATGATGTTGAACATTTTTTCATGTATTTGTTGACCATTTGTATTTCTTCTTTTGAAAAGTGTTTATTTGCCCATTTTTTAAATTTATTTTTATTTGCCCATGTATTAATAGGGTTTTTTTTTTTTTGGTGTTAAATTTTTTGAGTTCTTTCTATATTCTAGACACTAATCCTCTGTTAGAAGAGTAGATAGCAAGGAATTTTCCCCCCATTCTGTAGGATCTTTCTTCACATTGCTAATTATTTCCTTTGCTGTTATGAAGTGTGTTTCCTTTTCCTCTGACATAGTTTTCAAATGCACCATTTCTCTCCAGCTCCTCACCTCATTTCTTCTTTCACTCATTGTCTCTTCATCTCTCATCCAGATTAATAGGGAAAAAAAATCCTTACTGTAATATTCCCAATTTTGGTTCTTCAATTTGTCTTTTTATTTTTGTTACCAAAATAACCTGCTTGTAATCAAGGTATAGGATTTCCTTTCTTGCTCATAAAGCTTTTAGGAACTCACATAGTCTGCAATCCTGATTCTTCAAGGTAACAAGATCATTGACCATTAGGCATAGCCCCGCTCTGAGGACTCCCTCCTATACCCCACCCCCCAACCACAAGCCCTGGTATTTTCCCTCCTCTCTTAACTTCAGTTCATGCTGGGCTTGCTTTTATCTTGGTTTCTTTGTTAGGCCAATTTCTCATCATGTTTTAGGGCTCAGTACTTAGTTATACCTTATTTGTTATTTGTTTTTCTTCTGACTCATTCATCTGCCTACTCTCTTTATTAATCACTTCCCTCTTGGGGACTTCATAACAATTTCTTGTCTTTATAACACCCTGTTTTATAATTGATTATCAGTAGTTTCCCAAGTAACCTGTAAGTTCCTTGAGGACAAAGTCCATACCTTATTCATCTCTGAGTTATTAGTACTCAGCATGGTTTTTGATACTTACTGGGTGCCAAACAAGTAACGATTGCATAGCAATTTATAGTAATCAAAAACTTTAAAGAGGAAATTTGTCATATTTAATATTCATAATAACGCTGTAACATAATTATTATTAATTGCAGATTAAAAAAATAACCTGAACCTAAAAACATAAAGAGTTTTCCTTAACTTGCTTGATAGCAGAGTCAGTATTTAAACTCAGGATCCTTAACCATTAACCCTGACTTTGGTTCACTATCCTACATTGCATACAAACAGTGCAAGATTAGGAACTCAGGTTGATACGATGACTTATTTTGATAGAACAAATTTTTATGTTTCTAAAACATGCTAGATGTTGTTCATATTGAGGGGTTGCTAGTGTCCAAATGATCCTGCACTACTGCAACTATTTTCTATAATAATAGAACATAAAGAACTTGTAGTGACAATGATTGATGCCTAAGCACCAGATATTGTGTAATGTTTTATTACTAATAAAGAACACAAACTTCTCAGGGGCAAGAATTCTATGAGGTTCACATTAGGACAAACTGCAGCACTTGTTTGGCCTTGAATATTTATGCTGTCTATACATAATGAAACCTAGTCAAGGGAATTTTAGTACCCTTGGCCATTTTCTCTACCCCCAGCCTTCACAATACATTGCCAAATTCTTATGGTTAAAAAAATTACACACAGCTTAGTTGGTTACTGGACTAGTCCATCCTGTAGTTGGAAATGAGGCTTTTCATTCCCCAGGTTTTCTCCCTTATTAAATGAAATTCCTTCTATTAAGTCATTAGTTGCAGACCATAAACATGTTCTTGCCTTCCAAGAGGTCCAGGAGCAGATTTCCTTGCATTGTTTACATTTGCCCTTTAGCTGTCTCATCAGTCTTATCTCCAACAAGTTCAGGCTGGTATCCATAATTATTTGCTCTGGATTGGCCAAGATCAGGGGAACAGATTTTTTTTTTTTTTCAGTCTTGTTGTTTTACATATGCTTTGCCTTCTGAATCTGGGGGTAAAAGGTCAGAGGTGAACTTGGCAAGTTAGAACTCCATTCTACTTTGAAAAAGATGCTTAAAGACCACTCAAGCAAATAAATCCTATTAGGAGATGTGTCTAGCTTTTCTCTGCTTAATTCTGACATACCTTCACATCCAGCAGTGTCCTCTACATAGTCCAGTCTTCTTTAGCCTTCACTCCGTCTTTCTGTTCCATGTTACCCACTTCCCATGCCATCTACCTCTGCCTCTTACTAATTCAAGAGCACCTGACTTTGATCCCATCTGCATGGCAATTTTATGATTTTACCACCTGAATTCTTACTGAAACTTCTTACTGATTGTAGTGAACATGACTGGCACTTAAGTAAGATCTTTAAAAATGTTTTATTACTAATAAAAAGTTTTTCAAAAGCACCAGATACTCTAATTTTTTTAATTAATGTGATAGATTCATTGCAAAAACAGCCTCAATTCCTCAGTATTCCCTCCTCCCTGATCCTCTTCAAGTATCAAAACTAACTATAGAATAAGAAGTGAAATTTATTTTTGCTTTCCTTGAATCTAGACTGGAGTTGTGTTTTGCTTTGGTCAGTAGAATGTTGTAGAACATTCAATGTTCCGTTCTGAGTCTAGGCCTCAAGGGGCCTTGTCCACTTTTGTTCTCTCTTGAAACTCCTATGCCATGTGATTAAGCCTGGGATACCTGAAAGAGGATGAAATCCATGATGGGGAGGCTAGCTGTCCTTGACTAACCTACGCCAGCCTCTGCTAGCTGACTCCCAATCATGCAAGTGAGTTGCCAATCCAGTTAATTAAAGATATAAAAATGAGACCCGCTGAGACCAACAGCAACACTCAGATATCCCATAATTTCAAACGATAATAAAATGCTTATTGTTTTAAGCCTTGTAATTTTGGATGGTTTGTTTCAAAACAATAGCTAACTCACACAATGCATTACTTCATTTAAGCCTTCTTTTTCAAAAATTATTTTTACAGACTTCATTTTGATTCATTGTACACATTTGGGGTACAAATTTTCATTTCTATGGTTGTGCATGATGTACATTCTTACCAATTTTGTTAATCATACATGTACATAGGGTAATGATGTCTGTCTCATTCCACCTTTTCTCATACCCCCGCCTCTTCCCCTTCTCATTTCCCTCCACGTAATCTAAAGTTCCTTCTTATACAATGATACAAATATTGTTAATATCTCCACTTAATGGCTAATGAAATTTAGGATTAGCAAGATTAGTTATTCAAGTTCTCATAGTGAGTAAGTGGCAGGGCCAGGAACTGAGCCAGGAGAGCCCTAACCACACAGTTTTCATTTTTAAATGTTATGTTATACAGCATATAAGGAACATATAAGTCATAAGTCATAGAATCATTACATTTTTAGGGGAAAAATTTTAGTTCTATTAATTTCTGCCTGAGGAGATGAAGTCCTGGAGTTCACTAATTTCCCCAAGATCACAAAGTTAAACCACAGTCCAAGAATTTTTGATGGATCCTTAATGCTATGTAAATAATTTATCTGTCTTGTTCAAGAGGATTCATTTTTCTGCTGAATGATTGCAAGATTCCTGAGGTTTAATACTTTATGTGTTATAGCACATAAAGTGAATACATGAATACTGAATACATGGAGGGGTCAGTCCATTTCTTATTAATGGACTGTTTGCTTGCTCGAATGGGTTTATTTTTGAAGTCATTATCACTTGGGCAGCCATGGTCAGTAATGCCATGATGGGGAAGGCTGCCAGCCAGACTTTAGTGTCCATATAAAAACTGTCTGCTTAGGGCTAGACCAGATGGGAATTCTCTTCCTCCAGAAAAAAAATGTAAGAGGCACAACATCTATTCTTCACTCAATTATCAGGGTTATAATTTCTTGATGTGCCTGATGAATTGAAACACAAACAATCAAACCCATATTTAGGAGAATAAAACTTTTCCTTCTGTGTGGAAATACCTAAGTTCCAGACTTTGCTTTCATATAATCTGTGCTAAGATTGTCCTTTAAGCACTGGAACAAATTTAAGCAAAAATGATTCGAGTAAGTGCAAGCTGTAACAAATTCAACCTGGAGTCTTAAAATTTGGCTATTTTTGTCTGAAGTCTCTATAAGCCAGAGAATTCAGCTTCATGATAGAATCAATTAAACAGATGATATGAAGGGAGATGCACTCTGGGGAAACAAGCCTTAAGTATGCATTTCCTTTTTCATTTCTTGTCCTTATCCTTTGCAAAAGAGCATAGCAAAGCAAGATTAGTGCTTTTCTTTCCATTACACAACACATCCTCCTTGAAATCTCACAGAAGGCACTCCTAGTCATTCCATAATGCAAATGAAGATTCTTGCTAGGCTTAGGGGAAAAACACTGCTTCCGTCAGATTTGTTTCTTTCACCTGGCCTGCTTCTCTTCTATATAATAGAGAGGACTTAACGGCCAATTTTCAAGAGATTAGAGAATGGTTTTAATCATAAAATAGTATGATAAGAGTCTGATTTAGACCATGGAAATACAAATTTCATTTGTGTTCATGTTTATATTTAGGAAAATGTTAGTAGCTTAAAATTTCCTCAATAATCTTTAGTATGGTGTCAAAAAGTCCACAGGGAAAGGGAAGAAAAAGCTTTTCCTTCCTGGAACCATAGTTTTAAATATTAGTGTTTCTGAGATGGTGGTAAGTGGATAGAAGCCCAGGTGTAGGGTTTCACTGCAGTCCTTCTCCTCTATAAAGATATCTAAAGCTTTGTTTCAGCTGTTGAGAAAAGGAATCTCCAATCTAAGAAATTACACTCAGAAAAAGATAGTGATAAAGTTATTCAGTTAAGTACCAAGGGTAGGGGGGGGGGGGGAGGTATAGTTAATCAAAGCATATATAATTGAAATTTTATAAAAAGTCCCCCACTGAAAATATAAGATTTCATAATCACATAATGGGGAAATCAGCACATAAACACTCTGTTGTTACCAGAGGAAGCTATTAATTGACCATTGAAAATCTGCTGCATCCACCTGTCACCCACATTGACAGCTTCAAGTTTTCATTGACCCCCTTGTTATAGAAGTCACTCCATAGGGCAGCCAAGTGAATCACTGGATCCAGCCCACACTCAGAGGAGGTGCAAATCACTCCAAAGGAATCACCATAGAGGCTGCTTACCACAAATTTTATGATTTATGTAATTGGGATTCAGTGGCTATTGGACATTTGTTTAAATTTGTTTAAAACTTTTTTCATTAAGCACATTACATTAAAATGTTGACATTTTAGTGTTCTTCATTTGTATGGTACTTATATTTTGCTTTTGATAATTTATCCTAAGGTATCTTCTAATATTTAAGTCTTGATCCATTAAGATAGGAAAGGAAATAGATAACTTATCACATATTTTATTTTATTCTCTTAACTGAGAGCTATTCATAGCCTTTAGTAACTGATAAATTACTGTCTACAAAAAAAGATAAAAATCAACCCACTTAATAAAAAGTATAATGTTATGATTAAGTTTTAGTAAAGACTGCAACAAAATGAATCTGGAAACCAATTGCATACACACTACCAACAAAATTCCTGAATAGTAAATCAAATCCAATAGTATTAAAAAAACATGAATTATTTCAGGAGTGAATTTGTGATTTAACAATAGAAAATGTATCAACAACATTCATTACATTGGTAATTTAAAAAAGATAACCTTTATGTTTACATAAATACTTAAAAAGATTTCATAAACCTTGTGAAGATTTTTTATCTAAAGCTAAACTTAAATAATTATAAGTGGAACTAAATATAAAATTTTCCCAAACAATAAGAATAAACAGTATATAAAATGGTGAAATTTTGAAACAATTTTCACTAAAATCAGGAATAAGAAAATGTATAGTATTATTTTGAAAAACATTGTTTTCAAATCATAATCAGTACAATAATCAGTCCCCACAATGGTATGTATTGTAATCTGAAAAACACTAGTAATACCTTAGAAACATCTAACATACTTCTAAATGAGTACAATATTACTGGACATAAGATAAAAACATACTAATCTATTGCTCTCCTATTGGCATGGAGGAAAAAACATTAGAAATAGATTTTAAAATAAGCCAAAATTTCTATATAATGTACAAGTACATAAAACATGATAAAATGAAATGAAGCAATACAACATATGTTTTAATGGGAAACCATAATATAAAAATGCAAGTGTTTTCAAACTTAGGTACAATTTTAGTACAATTTCAATCAAAATAAAAATACAGTTACTTTTTGAACTGGATAAAACTATTTTAAAGTTTTTACCAGGGTAATAAATATCTAAGAATAGACAAGAATATTTTATAAACAGACTGGCCAATATGGATTTTCTTTATTAGATGCTAACACATGGCCACACCACTGTAATAAAATAGTATGTTTTTGGTATGGGATTGCATAAATAGTTTGTTGGAGAAGAATAGAGATTTTAGGAACAAATTAAAGAAGATTTGGGAACTTAATGCAAGACTATGGTGTTCTCCCAACTCAGTAGAAATGTAATGATTAATTAGTAGATTGTGATGACGCATTTTGCTATCCACTCAGGAGAAGAGAAATTTAAATCACTACTGCATATTGTTTATAAAAATATATTCCAGACAGATTAAATGTCTACGTGTAAAACAATGAGACAATAAAGATAGAAGAAAGTTGAGGAGACCATTTTTAGGACTCTGGTAGGAAAGATCCAAAAGCCGTAAGGCTGAGGTAAAATTTTTCACAATGCAAATATTTTAAAAATTTGTATGATGGAAGACAAAATATAAAGGTAATAATGCAAAAGTAAAGTAAAATACTTGCAATCAGATAAAATAACATTATTATACTTGATATGCAACAGTTCTGTAACTTGATTTAAAAAATAATGATAAACAGAATTGGAAAACAGACAAAAGCCTTCCGCAGAATCAGAAACTTTCAAAAGACCAAATAAACATTGAGAAAATGATCAAACTTATTGATTAGGAAATACAAAATCAAATAATAGAGAGTTTTTTGATCCACAAGCACTATAAAATGAAAAGCTGTATTGTAATTTTCGAAACGGGTAGTTGGAGGAAAATTATCCCAATTTTACATTGTTAGCAGAAACAGGAATCCCTTGTAAAGTGCTTTAGTGCCATGTATAATAATACTATAGATATCTGTTCTATATGTCTGCTTACAATCTTCTATCATCTAGCATCTATTAATCATCTGTCTTTAGGCACAATAGGAAAAAGTGCATAAACACTCATGAACAGTAGGAAGCTTTTAAATACAATGAATTACACATATATATTGACTATAAGTGATGATCATGGTATACTGTGAGATGAAAACTCAAAGTTGTATATATAACTTATTGACAACAGTTTACTTTATCCAGCTATAAAATATCAAATGACATGAATAAACACCAACCAAATTTGTTATTTTTATACAAATCTGAGACTAGCGTTACAGATGATTTTAGTTTGGAGAACACCAACTTGGTAAAGCGCTCTCCCATAATCTTTACATTTAATTAAGTTTAACTTTTAAAGTACAATTTAGAATTCAGAGTGTATCGTAACAATAATTGGAGGTCTGCATGAGTTAGTAATATTACCAAAAAAATCAAAGGGTAACCTTAAATCTCTTATACATTTAGGAAACAGTGCTAATGATCAGAAATAGACTTAGTCAAAGAAAACAGACAATGACAGTGTGGCCCTTCTATGTCCTATACAATGTATAAAATAGAGCACTTATTGGTTACCTTGCTAGTAAAACTAAATAAACTTTCATTTTATAAGTTTTTACATAACACTTAGACAAAGCTCAGATATAGTTCTCAGAAGTATACATATATTTGTCACATATATTCAGGGTGTCAACTATTTTGGTATAACCTAAAATAAAAGTTGTATAACCAGTTACAAAGTAATCATTCAAGACTTTAAAACAGGTACAAACCCTAATTTCTTTGAATTTTTGTTTCCCTAAGTGATAAACCCTAACAGATACAAGAAAATTATCTTGATAGATATGAGCAGATCAATATTTCAGACTTTGCTTCATATCAGTACATTAATGTTCAAATAACTTTGTGCTAATTATAGCCAATTTAATCACAAACACAAACTTTTTGGGATTTACCTTCTGCAAACCTTCTGCAACTTACTTAGACATTCACAACTTGTTTACATTCTTAGTTTTGTCCTCTTTCATCTTGGACTTTTGCCTAAGAATATTACTTTACCAGACAAAATACCTTCTCATCCAGAAACATTTCTTTTATCTTCTAATTTTCTGTACTAAAATATATATCCATAACCTATAACTTTCTTTTATCTTTTCTAGTTTTGGACCCTTTCTTAAGTTCATATTCCAAAACAATCCTTATGTTATCTGTGCATTTAATTTAAACAAAAAATTTCACCCCAGGAGAGGGTTGGACAATCTGCCATATACAAAAACTATGCCTTAATCTTTTCTCTCCCAGGTTGCCTTCAAAGTGTTGAAGCACAGGATCTTTCTGAGCCTGACCTGTCTCCCTTATCATTATCACAATGCCACCAACTTAAGTGTGTTCCCCACTGTCAGTTGTACCCAGAGGCTCCTTTTGGAACTTTTGAGGCATATTGATATGCAATGGAGGAGGCCCTTCCATCCTTTTCTTTAGGCTTTTTTGAAGATCCCTTCTCAGAGGCTGCCTACAAAACACAGGTTGGCATTAGTTTCTTTTTCTTTTCTGGGTGCAGTTGGTTTATCCTGTCAGTCTCCCCAGGCATTTAGTTTTATGGGATCATGGCAAAATTTGGTTTGCCCCAGTGAAGGATATCCCCTGGCCAAATGGGGTGTCCTGTCAGATCTTAAAAGGGGAAACTATTCCTGTCCCCAGGTCATAAACTAACAGTGCTGGAACCTATTGCTCCATACTTTGTGGCTAGCAACCTCTGCCCTGCCCATGGGCAAAAGGGGCCAGAAGGTAGGACCGAGGCCAGGTTCTCTGCCTATTTTTCTACAGCTCAGGCAACTTTTCTGGGATTTTTTTTTTTTCTTCCAGTTTTGGGCTGGTGTTCTTGACTCACAGTGAGATGATCCGTGACTGCCTGAGGCCAGGCTGAGAAATGGTGCTGGAAGTGCCAGATCTCTGAGGAATCTCAATTAACTCTTAAGAACAGATAGGGGATAGTAGAATATATCAGATATTATTACCCTGTGTGCATATATGATTACATGACCGGTGTAACTCTACATCATGTACAACCAGAAGAATAAGAAGTTATACCCTGGGGGCTGGGGTTGTGGCTCAGTGGTAGAGCACTTGCTTAGCACATGTGAGGCACTGGGTTCGATCCTCAGCACCACATAAAAATAAAGGCATGTGTCCATCTACAAAAAAAAAAAAAAAAAAAAAAAGAAGTTATACCCCATTTATGTATGATGTGTCAAAATGCATTCTACTGTTATGTATAACTAATTAGAACAAAGAAAAATTATTTAAAAAATAAGAGTAGATAAAAGCAAGTTGGTTTTGACCAACTTGGTCTTAAACACCTGGCAGGAGAGTATAGCCTAAGCACAGTCCTACATGGACATTTAAAAGGAAAAACAATTTTTAAAAAAATGTAACTTAAGATGTGTACTTGTGACAGCCCAACCAAAAGAAGTAAGCTGGAGGCTACAAAGGAAGGGTTCTTGTGTGGGAGTACCTTATAATGACGATCACAAGGACTCTAGAGTCACAAGTTTGTCCTGAGTTAATTTGAGCCTGGTCTCATAGACCAACAAATCTTCCTAACCTCCTTCATTGAAAAGATTTGTTTTTCACTGATATGATTATGAGTTACCGTCTTCATGGTTTTCAGACACTGAGTAAAATATTAATTGCTTTTGTGTTGTTTACAAAAAAATAAGCTTTGCTGTCTTGTTTTTATTGTTGGCTTAGTGTGATCCTTGCCCTCTATATGCCTTGTCCAGTCACCTTCTGTCTGCCACTGTGGACCTCTGGACTGATCTGATGCTAAATACCCTCAACTGTCCATGTCCCACCTGATAGAGAACAAGGACTTTTAGTTACTTCCCCCAACTTTGCCCTCTTTCAGCTGGAAGCAGCTTGGAGATGGTATTCATTTTTCCATAAAAATGGAATGTAAAAATTGACAGTGGGGAAATGTAACAGTGGTCCACTTTATGCTTTGAATATAGCCCTTGCTGCTCTGCCACTGCAACTTATTTTTTTAATTTAAATTTTTAATTTTTAAATTTTATTTGTTCTAATTAGCTGTACACGACACAACTTATGTTCAAAATAGACGTGTTTCTTTCTCTTCCTCTCTCCCTACTTCTTCCTAATCTCTCCCCCTCACTCATCTCAGGAAAAACAGGATTACCTTCTTCGCCATTTTAGGCAGATTTATTTGTCCTTGAGTACACCCCCACCATAGGAATGGAGTAATTCAGACTTTAGATGGTACATGAAGACCTCATGAGTGACTATCTCCCAAATTAATAAGTGAATCACAACTCCAAAAGGGTATTTTTGAATCACCTCTTTAAAAGCTCCCTGTTCCTGCTGATGGGCAGAATTACAGTCTCTGGGACAGGAGTCTCCTGTGTTTATCCTTTGCTAGCAAACTATAAACCTTTTTCCTTTTTCGCAAAACAAAAACAGAAACAAAAACAAAAACAAAATCCCTCAATGAATGCATGTATTTTGTCTGTTTTGTATGGTTTCATTTTCATTGTCTGAAATATATCAGATAATATGCTTCACTAATAATTGTGGAATGAGTTTATTGAGTGGATGAAATAAACCAAATGGCATGTTTTAGTAAAAAAAAAAAAAAAATTCCTACATGTGGATTTCTGTAAGCAAAAATAACCAAGACGGAGCAGACCTCAAGAGATCAACAAGCTGTCTTCATTAAGCAGCAGTGGAATGGCACATTTTCAGTGGAGAAAAGGGCAACTGGTTTCAAGAGCGGTCTTTTCTAAAAATTTTTTTTATAGGCTTTAATGAGAGTTAATCATAGCAGAATGTTTAGTGTGACTTAATCATTAGAGACTAAGAACACGCTGCTGGGCAGTCAGGAAACTAGTTGTGCAGGCTCAAAGTCCAACTCAGGAAAACAGCATAAAAGTTTGAAACCCATTGTTACTGGGGATGAATGTCCAGAGCCCAAAGCCCATTGTTTGACTTCTTTCTCCCTGGGAGTTGTTATTCCATATTCTTCATTTTTCATGTTTGAGTGAGCATATAGAAAGAAAAGATGTATGTGTGTGAGTGTGTTGTATACATACAAATATCAGCGTATCAACATTGATTAATTCAAGAATATGGTATTGAATGTAGCTAAGAAGAGTATAATTTATTAATTTTTGCTGTATAGAGTTTTTTAAAACTTTTTCTATGAGGATTTTAGTTTTGTAATTAAAAATAAAATAGAAAAATGATTTTAAAAGAAAAATATTTACAAACAAAATTCTAATGAGAAAATATTTAAATTACAAAATTGTTGGTAGGATGATTCTAACTATGTAAGATAAAATAAGATAGATTAATGATAAATAACTAAGATATTGGCAATGGTAACTAAGAGTGAGCTTTTTCTGCCTTATTTAAAAAATAGAACTGTTATAAGCACAGTGTACCTCTTTCTTTCCCAGAGAAAACCACTTTTCTTCAGTGGGAGTATATTTTTCTAATGTATATTTATATATTTTCACCACATATATCTAAATGTGTAGTAATTTTGTAGGTCTGAAAGCATTTGTCCTCATGCAACTTGAATTTATAATAATAAAGTAACATTTAAAAAATATCATCCCATTCTTATGGTTCTTCTCTCTTGGCAATACCTTTAGAAATGCAAAGTTCTATTGATTATAATTGCTACCATTTATTTAGGGTTTATTAATGTGTTTACCACTGTAGTAAACACAGTTCAATCTCAATAGAATCTATAGATAAGAAAATCTGATCAGAATTTTTCCTAATACTAAGTTTTGTAGAAGAGTTGAGATCCAATGAGATTTTTCAGAATAAAAACCTAAGAATATTCCATGGCAGAAAGGGTGAGTAAATAGGTTAAGCTCCTGATACAAATATCTTCTAATTCTTAGTTTCACCCTGAGATGTTTCAGGCCATAACAAAACTATAGACTCCTTAATCAGAGGTGATTCCTTCCCAATTTTTTAAAATGTAGATTCTCTCTGTATTGCTGTCTACAGAATTTTCCATACTGTCACACATATTTATGTTGTCCTTAGAGATGTCCTTCATTTACATGCACACATAAACTTTTCCCTGACAGACTATAAGCAGTTCCTGAGAGATACAGCAAGTTAGCAATAAATACTCATTACCTGATTTGAATTTAAAATGGATTATAATTGTGTACATGCTTTGTAGATTATGTAGAGGGAAATGAGGATGGGGGTGGGTATATGAAAAATGGTGGAATGAGAGAGACATCATTACCCTGTGTACATGTGTGATTAACAAGAATGATATGAATGTGCATCATACACAACCATACAAATGAAAATTTGTACCCCATATGTGTACAGTGAATCAAAATGAAGCCTGTACAAACAAAAAAAAAATAAAAAAGAACAATCCTGGAACATTAGAATCCATAAACCCAAATAGGACACTCATTCTCCTGGTGGACAACAGAAAAACTGAGATCATAGATACTTGGTTGCCCAAATGTCAGTAAATAACTTTAAGCATGTGAAATAAGGCTTAGTTATGAACTCTGCGTAAGTGGATTTATGAGATGAAATGTACAATCCTGCAAGGATTAAATGAACTTCTTTTATAGCTCATTTGTTCCATATTTTATGAGCACACTCACTGTATTGTCTTGTTTACATCTAAACACCTTTAATAAAAGGGAACTCATTATACCCTAAGACAGCCTGTTCCATTTTAGGACAGCTTATTTTGTTGTAGGATAAAAGGATCATTGGGTCTACTTTTAAGGGCTATAAGAACAAGATGATTTTTGTGGAAGGTGAGGATCAGGGATTAATGATCAAGTTCTATGAAGCGTGATGCAGAAGTAAATGATGTCTTATCCCTGAAGATGTGCCAAACTGACTATGGCATCATTCACCACAGGGCTAGGAAGCCAAAAGCCATCTTCCATTCAGATTCCATCACAAAACAATTTATAGTGTTCTGGATTCTACTGTTGGTCAGATTGGGCTGAAAAGAATAGCTATGAGGATAAAATGGTGACAAGATATTTCAGAAAATATTTCAGAGACTGGAATTATCTGCCTTTGGAGAACAGAAGGTTGAAGGAAGGCACAATGGAGTTTAGGTATAAGTTCAGAATTCTTTAACCATGTTTCCCCCAAACCACTGTAAAACAACTCTTTCATAATAAATTTGATATAAAAAACCTGACTTGAACTGAGGTGATGCAATTTATAGTCTCTGTCCCACTTAGCACGAATATTTATGTTTATTGCAAAAGTATTAATATATTTGTTCATGTAAAACTCCTCCAGACCCTGTTGAAAGTATTGGGTCATAAAGAATGTATGACTCACCTTACCTTTCTAAAACCAGGAAAGACTGAATTTTGAAATTCTTCTGTCCCCAAGGATTATAGACTATAGTCAATCATTTTGGTTTTTAGTTTTTGTGGGGACAATTCCCTTGCTAAGGTGTCTTCCTATTTTCATAAATTTGAAATACATCCATATTGCAAAATGATGATTCTTTTTTCTTTTTCTTTCTTTCTTTTCTTTAATTAAAAAAAATATTTTTGGTACTGAGTGATGCTTTTACCATTGAGCTACATCACCGGCCCTTTTTATTTATTTATTTATTTTGGGTGCCTTGCTAAGTTATTAATGCCTAAATTGTTCAGACTGCCCCTAGACGGTGACCCTCCTGCCTCAGCCTCCCAAGTTGCTTAAATTACAAGTGTGTGCCATCACACCCAGCCCAAACAATGATTCCTAAACCAAACAGCAGTTAGAGAACTGTAGAAGTTAGGTAGAGATACTACCTAAACTAGGAAAGGACCCTTTACTTCTGCAAATGCATTAAAAACTGGGTGCATGGGAAGAGAGAAAACAGGAACTCAGCAGGATGTTTAAGAGTAGTAGTTCTTAACCAGTGTTGGGCTGTGGACCTTTTGGGAAATCTGATGAAAGCAATCTTTTGACTTTCTCCCAAAAAGGTTGCAAATGAATACAAGGTTATAGATCTCTATTCATGGTGTTCAAAGATTCCTTAAACTTGTATAGTTAAATATTTGCTCTAGAATGTGATTAAGTGGATATAGACTCAATTAAGGGACTATGTTCCTATAGTTAAAATACATAAACATCTTGGAGGGTTTGATTTTGGGGAGAATATTCTCTTTCTCACCATCGTTTAGAATAAAAGGAGAAATAAGACAGAAAAACAGGCCTCCCATAAAAAGCATGGCTTTCCCAGCTCAGCTTACCACATGGTGATCTTTTCAAGAAGAAGAAATAAGAAAATCTACAGGGACCAAGTTGGGCTCCTTCCTTGAACTTACCAACCCATCAAGTCACCTCCTCCTCCATAGAAAGGAATAAGGAGTGGTTGGAGGGAGTCAAAATGATCCCTCTAGGTCAGTGGAGTACAAATCCTTTCTATCCCTATGGCAACATGAGGAAAGAGGATTCATTGTTGACACTAACAGGATGTGTGGCCATTTTTGAGATTCAACACAATGTTAGCCTTCCACAGGCAAAGAAGCCAAACCTCTCTGAAGAGTAGAGTGGATCACATTATCTACTCACTGGGCACTCTCAATCTAGGTGGTAGATTTTTCAGCCAGGGTGAAGAAGAGGATGATGTACAAGAATGTCACTTGCAAAACTGGCTGGGTAAAAAGTACATGCGCCTGAAAACTGGGGAGGCAGACACTTGAGAGTTTAGTATCTTTACCATGAGGATCTGTTCCCTTGCAGGACCATCAGAAAGATTTTTTTGGAAGAGACTCCAAACCTTTATTTTCTGCAAAATGAATGAATAAAGAGCTGCTCTCCACCTTTTGGAAAGAACTATTCTCTTTTCTTAGCCCTCTGGTCTAGCAGGCATGTTCACACTTGTTCATCTCAACAAAAGGCCAAACTGGAAGTTACAGATTTGTTTTCATTGCCTTTAAAAAAAATCTTTGCTTGCATCCTTTCCTCTCTTCACCCTGTTCCCTGTGCACCACCGTAAGGATAGCTGTTTAACTGCCTGGGGTGGGTTCTTTCTTGATTTTTTTCTAAGTTCATATAATCATTTATAAAGTTGAGTAAAAAGGCTATGTATTACTACTTTCCAAAACTAGAATCATGTTTTATATATACTTTTCTTTATCTTGCTTTTGTCACTTAAAATGTGTATTATGTTATTTCCAGTAAGTCAAGCACCATAGACCTAACTTATTCTTTACCTGTGTTTTTTTCTGGTCATATTCCATGGTAAAAATATTCCCGCAATTTGCTTATTCCACTACTAATGGAAATTTATTTTGTTTTCAGTAATTTGCTTGTAGACACAATGGTTCTTATATCCATGTACATACTCTAAAGAATTAGCATCTTTATTTCTACAGATTTATAGGGATTTGCTTTCTAAGTTCAAAGGGTTTCTCTACTTTTGTTACTGTTTACAAATGTTTTGTATTTGAAAATGATTTATAGGTTAATTTTTCTTTAATTATCAGTAATTCCCAAATGAAATATCACAGCATTGTTAAATTATTTCAATCAAAGAGAAATAATTTCACAAGACTAATTATAAACATCCTTTCATAAATATTTGCACAGCAAGAGTTATATTGAAAGTGGGAGTTAGTTTCATTTTTCTTGTGGTATCACCCTCTTTTTCATACTAAAATAATTTATACATTATAAATGTACCTATTAATATGTGCATGCATTAATAATAATAAACAGTAAGAAATGCAAATATGAATGGCACAATTAATTGAATGTTGATAAATATACACAGAATTGTAACCCACACTTCCATGAATGTATAGCACATTTCCTTCATTCAAAAATTTTCTTTAGGTAAAGAAAGGTTGCATGTTTAGGGGGTCATTGAACCATGGGAGATGTCATACTCTTGAGATAAAAAGAAACCTGAAATTAGGTTAAGGCTAATTAGATGGGTCAAGAAGAGAGGGATAGGTTGAAAAGGAAAAGAGAGGAGAGATTTATAAGGATAAATAACCAAGGAGATAAGGATTTGGTGAGATTTGCCACAAAAATTGGAGCCAACCCTGTTCTCTCTTGACAAAGGAGGGAATGAGTAAGGGTAGATAAGCATGAAGTTAGTGAGGCAGGAAGTTGTCTGATGTGTACGATGTCTCTGTTTTCTTCCCTGAAGCACACGGAGAGATTGTTTGCCAATTGAGAGATTATGAAGTTAGAGAAGGGTGGCAGTTACCAAGAGAAAACGAGATGAACAATACCGAATCACTAATGAAATTGATGACCAAGGTTCTGTGGTAAGAGGAATCTTCAGAGTGGTGTGCTTTCCCCCAGGAACATTCAGCAGAATGGGAGCAGGCAGTCCAGTTCATCCTCAACTGGGATATTCCTGGGTGGTATGGTGGATCAACAAGGGCTGTACATTCTTTAACAGGCTCCCCTGTTTAGATGTGGGATGCAGCTCCTTCCTTTGAATCTAGACTCTGTATATCCTTTCATCACTAATAATCAGTGGCAATGATGCTGTAGCAGTTTTCTGGTCGAGTTGTAAATTACTAACAACCGTCAGTTTTTTGTTCTTGGAACCCACATTTTGGGAAAAAGTCAGTCGTTACATAAGAAGTGTGACTACCCTGAGATTCCCATACTGAAAGATCCCAAGCTAGCCATGTGGACAAGTAACACAGAAGAGATGTTCAGTCAGTCCCTATCTATCACAAGCATTCCATGGGCCTGGAAAAGGAGGTAAAAATAAGAAAAGTTTATCAATAGAAAGTAGATGAGAAAAAGCCTTTCAAGTCTTGAGGACTTTCATTGAGGAAAAGCTGACAGGACTTGATAAATCCAGAGAAAAATGGAGGAGACTTATATCCTGGGAGGAAGTTCCAGCTAAGGAAGCTTAAGTTAACAGACACAAGGTCAAACAGTAGAGAATTCTAGCTTTTTAAATTTGCCTGTGGCCTTTCCAACAAGGAAAATCTTCCTTGGGTGCAATCAATCAAATAAAAATGCTAAAAAAAATGCTGTGAACAATCAAATTCCCTTAAAGGTATGGGCTCTACAAAGCATTTAGAAATGAATTCTGCAATAGAAGCACCAGGCAAGTGCTAGGGAAGCACCAGCAGAGGTAGCTTCAGGCCTTTTTCCAGTGTGCTTGGCCCATCTGATCAGTCACTACACCCAGTTTTGGCCTAATTCACAAATACAGAGGCTGATAATATCTGTTGGAAGTGTTTCTCCCCAATGTACATAGCAAATTGAATAAGTCTATCCAGTCAACCAAAAGAATTTGGCAACAATTTAAAGTTAATTTGCTCCAGGGGAACACAAGGACAATCAAACTGGAAAATTTAGGCCAGACTATGCACTTTGGAAAATAAACTGCCCCATTTGGCAGGCTACCTGGATCAAATAGTCTGTTTCCCAATCCTCTTTCATGCTATTATTAAGGAAATCATATAATAGTCTTGTGTTTATTTATTTAACATCACTATGTTTGATGCACAGAAGAATACAGGAATACAATGACATTATTCTCACCTTTAAGTAATTAATTATGTGACTATTTTAGATGCCAGTCTGTGAATCTATGCTAATTTGTTTTGTACAATACTTGTTGTATTAGAAATTTCATCCTGAGTTCTATATGCAAATATTTAAAATAAGTTATAAGTGTTAAGTTTATATTTACAGCCAAATGTTATTACATATATGAGATAGCAGATTAGACAAATAGATAAATAGATAGACACAAATTCTCAGAGCTTTTAGAAGATTGTAATGACTGCAAAAGTGAGATGTATTCTTCCTAAAATGAAGTACACATTTAATTTTGTTAATTTGCTAAATTAAACAATATATAGTTTAAAAAACTTTAAAGTATCCATTATTAACATTCCTAAATCTTTATTGACTTTTTATGAATTGGAACAACATTTTCCATATATGGTTTGTAGTGAGAATTAAATGATACACTATAAATAGAATGCCTCCTACTTAGGAAACATTCAGAAAATTATCTTTCACCTGAACAGAAAGTGCATTCAGTGTGAAATGTAAAAGTCTTAAACTTATTGGATATTTCTTCAGATATCAGATTGAAGAAGACACAGTATCTACACTTAGATACATTCATAATTTTCACCATGTTCTTCAATCAACAGTCAAAGACAAGAGGCACGTGGTTGACCCCACCCATTCTCCATGCATAAGCATTATGTGAATGGCATTTAGATGCTACCTTTCCTTCCAAGGGCTTTCTCTCCAGTCTGTAGCTACAGCTTCTGAACTCAGTGCTAATGCTTTCTAGCCTCCATCACAGTGCAGAGAATACTTTTGTCTTTTGAAATTTAGTCTTTTACAAAATACATGTTTTATTTTAGAGTAAGTTCTTTAAGAGGTTAACAGATCCATAACTTTGTCAGTGGATATGAGTAACTCTGAGTTAAATCTCTGTCACTAAATAGAATGGTAGTCATGTTCATTCACATTGAATAGCATGGGCATTGTGTTTCATCAGAAGTACCCTTCAAAAAGCAAGCTGAGAACTCTTTCTACTTCCTTTCTGCACACAATATTCATTAATTTTGTGCAAGCCTAACTTCTTGTTAATACAGTGACTTAAATTTGCATTTTTAAGGGTGCAATTTTGAATGATGCTTCTGTGTTTCAAGTCTTTTTATGTTTGTCACAAAATTAATGAATTTGATGCTGAAAAACATTACTTTGTACTCATTCTGTGGAAAGATCAATTTGCTTGCTAGCAAGGGCACTGTGTTTTGTCTTAAAATGATGTGTAAACTTCAATGGCTTCAAAATGCTGCTTGATAATGTTTCATGCAAACAGCTCAAATTGAAAAAGGGAAAGTGCATTGCTCAGCCAAATGTAATGAGATCTTCTAATATTCATCATTCCACTTTCTGGCTGCACTGTCCTTTTTTTGCTTTTGAAGCTACCTATGGGGAATTACCATAACCACAGCAACACAATTTTCAGAATACTTAAATTCACATGTTTTTATTTGATTAGTGGCAATAATAATGGTTCTATTTCAGTGAATCCCCTTGGAGACTTGGACTCATTTTGGTAAGTCTGGGAGATAATACAACATTATGGTGACAATGAAGCATGCAAATTAAAACACAAAAGAATTAATATGCAGTTGACATAAAATAGGTTTTAGGCAAGATGAACATATCTCTACAGATACTGTAGTACCTGAAAAATATTTTAAAATAGTGAGTTTTATAAATTACTTAGCAGATTTTTTTATTTGTTCTAATTAGTGATGCATAATAGTAGAATATGTTTTGACATATACACATTTGGAGTATAACTTCTCATTCTTCTGGTTGTACAAGATGTAGAATTACATTGGTTGTGTAATCATATATGCACATAGGATAGTACTGTCTGATTCATTCTATTATCTTTCCTATTCCCATTCTCTCTCCCTTCCCTTTATTCCCCTTTGTCTAATCCAAAGTACTTCTATTATTCCCTATTTCCTCCTCATTGTGAATTAGCATCTTCATGAAGAGAAAAACGTTCGGCCTTTGGTTTATTGGGATTGACTTAATTCATTTACTATGATATTCCCCAGTTCCATCCATTTACTAGCAAATGCCATAATTTTATTCTTTTTTGTGACTAATATTCCTCAGTGTATATATACCACACTTTTTTTATCCATTCATCTGTTGAAGGGCATCTAGCTTGGTTCCATTAACCTAGCTATTGTGAATTGAGCTGCTATAAACATTGATGTGGCTGCATCACAGTAGTATGTTGATTTTAAGTCCTTTGAGTATAAACTGAGGAATGGGATAACTGGGTCAAATTGTGGTTACATTCCAAGTTTTCTGAAGAATTTCCATACTGCTTTTCAGAGTCATGGCACCAATTTGCAGTCCCACCAGCAACGTATGAATGCACCTTTTCCCTCACATTCTTGCCAACATTTATTGTTGTTATATTCTTGATAATTGCCATTCTGTTTGGAGTGAGATGAAATCTCAGTGTGGTTTCAATTTGCATTTCTTTAATTGCTAGAGATGCTGAACATTTTTCATATATATGTTAATTGTATTTCTTTTAAAGTTTCTGCTCAATTCCTTAACCCATTTGTTGATTGAGTGTTTTTTTGGTGTTAAAGTTCTTTATCCTGGAGATTAATGCTCTGTCTGAGGTGCAGGTGGCAAAGATTTTTTCCCTTTCTGTAGGTTCTCTCTTCACATTCTTGATTGTTTCCTTTGCTGTGAAGAAGTTTTTTAGTTTGACTCCATTCATTTATTGATTCTTTTTTTTTTTACTTCTTGTGCTTTAGGAGTCTTGTTGAGGAATTTGGTTCCTAAAAACATGACATAGATTTTGGTCTACTTTTTCTTCTATTAGGTGCAAGATCTCTGTTCTAATTCCTAGGTCCTTGATCCACTTTGAGTTGAGTTTTGTGCAAGGTGAGAGACAGTGTTTTAATTTCATTTTGCTACATGTGGATTTCCAGTTTTCCCAGCATCATTTGTTGAAGAGGCTATCTTTTCTCCGATTATGTTTTTGGAGCCTTTGTCTAGTATGAGATAACTGTATTTATGTGGGTTTGTTTCTGTGTCTTCTATTCTCTATCATTGGTCTACATGTCTGTTTTGGTGCCAATACCTGCTGGTATTTATTTATTTAAATATTTATTTATTTATTTGCTGTAGCTCTGTAGTTTAATTTAAGGCCTGATATTGTGATGCCCCCTTCTTAGCAGAATTCTTGTAAAAATTCAATTTTACATTCATAGTTGTAAAATGAAAACAATATTATACTATGGTTTTTCTTCTGAAACTGCCAATCAGTCTACTTGCTGACTCTTTGATAGATCAACACATGGACCAGAACTCCAACTGCAGAAAACTGCTCCGAGGTGGTGATGAGCAACCCAAGGGCAACTGGCTGCCTTGGAGATGTTGCCTGCTTTCAAATTCAGGGTGAAGATTTGAAAACTTGATTCTTGGCTGCTGCCTTTTACACTTTCTTAGATTTCACCCACTTCTGCAAGATAAGGTTCAAATCAGGGCCAGTTTATTGATATGTGTATGTGTGTGTATGTGTGTGTGTGTGAGAGAGAGAGAGAGAGAAAGGGAATCAAAATTAAAAACCTTGCATGGAAATATGTACAAAAATAAATATCTAGGTACTATATGAAAGTGGAAGCTTTTTTTTCCCCTTGGGGGACTGAGAAATATTTTAAAAGGCACAATTTTTAAAATTAAAAAATGTTTAAAGAAACAAAAGTTGCCTACCTTCCAAAATTTCCAATATTGTTATACTTTTTTAAAATAATGTTACATAATAATGTTTACATGTATTTATCAAACATAAAGCAAATCCTGGGGTGCCCAACCTTCTATTTCTAGTTTTTCTTGTGAGTACAACCATAGGTAATAGTTTCTTATGCCTATCTTATTCATTTGTAAGAGGGTCTTATACAAGCTATTATGCATTTTTTATATACTAGTATAACCTGGGGAATTTTTCACAACATCTTTTTTTTTTTCCATTTTAATAGCTACACAAATTTTATCACTGGATTCCATTTTTTTCTCCCTACTTTCTCCCCTCCTTTCCTTCTCTCTCTTTCTCTCCCTCTCCACTTCCCTGCCCCTCTCTTTTGGTTTTCATGTCATTTCCCTTTGTCCCTTTCCCTCTTTGGCATGTACAAACCTGAGGCTTAATAGGCTCAGAAATTCACAAATTGAAAGTTCTTTTCTTCTTCATTCATGATCACTATTGCTTTTTACTTTCCAGAGATTGCAATACACGTATTCTAATCACTATACACACGTCATGCTAAGTGAAATATTAATTTCTATATTCACAGATACTTTACAGCCATTGATAAATTGCCTTCCTTTGAGGTGTGTCACTCATTCATGCTTCTACATTGTCTGCAAACTGTGACAATGTCTGTTTCCCCCACACGTTGCACAATATTGTGTGACCAAACTTTATCAGTCTGACGGAGGAAAGATATGATCTCATTGCAAAAGTTAATTTGCCCTTTCTAAATTATGAATAAAATTAAGCATCTTTTCAAGAGTTCAGACTCATTTGTATTATTATTTCTATGATCTTGATCTGCTCAAACACATTTTTTCCCCAATTGGGCTTTGGTGTTCTCAATTATTTTAAAGAAATTTGCCTTTTGCTTATCAGATGTGTTGAAAATAACTTTTCCTAGTTTGCAATTTGTCTTTTGACCTATTTTTGATATGTATATTACCATGCACAAACTTTAATTTTGATATTTTCTCTTTTCAGTATTCTCTCTAAAATGGTTGCTATTTGTATATAGGAAAGACAATTATTTTGTTTTATTATATTCAAAATTAATCACCTTCCAGTACATTCACTTTTCAAAGTTTCAGAGTCACTTCATTTTGGAAATGTCTATTATGACAACATATATTGTAGTATGCATTCCAATCTAAACTTTAATTTAAATGTATTTGCTTTTCCCATTAAATTTATTGATATAACACTTACTGATAACTTACTGATATAACATATTTTTAGTCTTAGTTTATTATATTATTTCACTTTTACTTTCTGTTTGTAACATCCCCTTTATAGTTTTGTATTTTATATGTAACACATGTACAAGCACAGAGTTTGTTCATGTTCCTTCTGATAAGTTTATAATTTTTACATGTTTAGAATTCCTAGTAATAAAATATACAGTGATAAAGTATGTGACTTTTTTAATTGTTCACTTATTTAAAATATATTTACTGTTTCCCCCCTAATAACAATGATAAAATTAGTGCATTTCCTCTCTCTTCACCTACCTTTCCTCTTTCCACTGTATACATATTTTCTTGATGATTTTGGTTTTTAATACCACATCTGAGGTTATGTTTATGCTACAATCCACTTGGCAAGTAATGACTTTTTTCCCTTCAATGAGAAAATAGGAATACTTAAACCACTTCCTAACTCCTCTCAACCATTATTTGTCAATAATTACATACCTATCCTATTTTTTTCTGTTCTTCACTTATATTTTGCCCCCTTATTTTAGTTCCTATTCTACCCATACTGATGTTAGTGTCTGTATATTTACTGCAGTATCTAAGGAAATCTTCGTTTCCTTGATAGAGTTGCACTCTCTTCTTCCCGACCTCTTTATCAAAGTAACACCTAATCTGTTCTTTGTGTGTAATGATTAATTCATTGCCTCCTTGAGTTTACTGCTTGAAGTTTCACCTGGGTCCTGAGAAAATCACCTTCATTATCATGCTTGTCTATTAATGCTTTTTTTTGTGTGTGTGGTGGTTGTGGTTCTGGGAATCTGAAAGAAAGCATCCTCATTTAAGTTATGAAATTATTAATAAAGAAATAGTAAGGCATTTAAACATCAAAGTGTTACTTTTGATTGATAATGGTGACAGCAAAATGTGGTTTGTATCAATTGGCAAGCAAACTTCCCAATACTAAGTCACTGAATAGTAAAAGAAAAGAGCAATAGCATAGAGAAGAGGTGACAAACTTCCCTCCTAACATTATTCACTTCAATGGTGCCTATCTTCATCTTCCAAAGGTATTATAAGTTAGATTAGGTCTTTCGTCTTCCCCTGGAGATTAGCTTGTGAGGGTGTGGAGAAAGGCAAGGGTGTCACATCACTGGAGCTCCCACCACAGAGAAACATCTGGAGTGGAGGAGAAATGTTCCTCCTACTCATGATTAATACATGCTACATCCTTTTATTTTTCCTTTAGTAGTTTTATAAAACTTGCATTTGTTTCATTAGTTTACTGATCATATTTGAGTGAGGTAAGCTCTTGAGACCAGCCATTTGATAGTGAAGAGATAGAGGAAAAAGTTAATCTTAAGTGAAGACAGAAATTACTCTGGTTTGTGGAGAAGCCTATTAAACTTCTCTTGTGGTGTATGCTATTAACAACTTTAGCCTATTATTTTGTTAACATAATGAATTGCTTCAAGGTTACTTCTCGCTCAGATTCTTCCCTGCCTGTGATATCAGCATGGCCCACTGTGACATTAGATGTTGTCCCACCCCAAATGGAAAGGTAGTACAGTAGCTCTCATGTCTTGGTTGTAGACAAGGGGCTATTTAATTAGGAGGCTACGGATTCTTCCTCATATTTTGCCTCTAACTTTGTGAAACCCCAAAGTTCTGTAGGATCTTTGCAACTGTAGCATTCACTCTCAGTATCTCTCTCACACTGACAAATATTCATTACATCTGGGATGGATATCTACATATGTATCTATTTATCTATCCCTAGATAGAGGGTGATAGATGTTTATTTATTTCATCAAAGGTACTGATTCTTTTCTGTGTTTCTTGCAAAATTTTCCTTTTTCCTTTTGTACTTTTTTTTTTTATTTACTTATTGATTCATTGAACACAAATGGAGTACAGCTATTGTTTCAAGGGTTGTACACAAAGTAGAGTCACACCATCTGTGCTTTCTTGCATGTACACAGGGCAATGATATCTGTCACACACTCTGCTATTGATTTTACTCCCCACCCGCCCCCACCCCTCCCTTCCCTCTATGCTAGCTATC
>JAJEJO010002028.1:236039-280990 GCA_020662805.1 Glaucomys volans
CCCCCACCCCTCCCTTCCCTCTATGCTAGCTATCTTTCCTCCATTCTTGCCATCTTTCCCCCCCACATTATGCATCATCATTCATTTATCAGAGAGACCATTCGGCTTTTGGATTTTTGGGATTGGCCGATCTCACTTAGCATAACAGTTTCCAACATCATCCATTTACCTACAAATGTCATAATTTTATTCTTCTTTATGGCTGAGTAATATTCCATTGTGTATATATACCACAGTTTCTTTATCCATTCATCTACTGAAGGGCATCTAGGTTGATTCCACAATCTAGCTATTGTGAATTGAGCAGCTATGAACATTGATTGGAATGGATCCACCATTTGACCCTGCTATCCCACTCCTTGGCTTATACCCAAAGGACTTAAAATCAGATTGCCTCAGTGATGCAGCCACATCCTTTTGTACTTTTTAAGAGGAGAGAGAAGGGGAAAAATGTAAAGAGAGAAGAAATTTGTCTTCTCCATCTCTAAGAATCTGACAATTTCTTATTTTCTTCTTGGATTAAAAATGCATGCATAAAAGGACATCCACTTATATCCTAAGGGAAGAATTTCATACATATTTTATAGCCACAAGAGTTCAGTAAGACTTTAAAATTATATTTCATGCCAGTTTTCCTCTTACCAACCTTCCATGTGTTTGTATGCTTGTACATATGTGGATATTTGCTTATAAAATATATAAGTATTTTTCAGGACAAAATCTTATTAATCTTACCTAACAACATTATTATTTTCTAGAGATAAACTTTATTTTCTTGAATAGCCTTCTACTGTCCACTTAATCATTTTATGCAATTGGTATACACACATTTTTAACCCTTTCATAAAACTTATTTTCCATACTGCTAAACGATCTTCAGAGACATTATCATTTTAAATGGGTTCAATAAGTTATACTGAGTAGCTGTAACATTAAATTCTTCATTTTTTTCTCAAACATTCAATTATCTTAAAACTTTTGTCACTATAAATAATGCTAGAATAGAGAATGTTTGTCTTGTCACGCAGAAGCTTAAGCCACTGAATATTCTAGGGTCTACTTTGGGTGGGGTGACATGAATATCCAATGAGCTGCAAAACAAAACAAAAAAAAAACCAATGAAGCTGTAAATCAAAGATTTGAAACAACTTGAGTGAACCATTTGGACCTTCAGAAAGAGCCATCTTCTGAAAAATCAGAGATAGTGCCTAGAAGAATTGCCTGGATTAGTGAAGAAGATCTTCATTATTTCTTATAGGGTCATTTGCATTCTTTGTCAGGGGATCAGAAGTGAAGGGTGAAGAGCAGCAAGGGAGTACTAATCAATCTATATTTGGGGAAATTTGTAATATTTTGAAAACTTTTTACTATAAATTTCCAGAATTGGGATTATTGGTTTACATGTCTTTTTGTTGGTAAAGGATGCTGTGGCAGAGATGGCCAAGTCTCCATCAGACATTTATTCTCCCATTCCATAACACAGAGTTGTTGTTGGCAAGCCAGTGTGTTGCCAGGGACTCTTTCCAATCACTCTCTTCTCCTTCTCAAATCTAGGTGGTGCCATGTGACTACTTCAAGCAAATGTCATATGAGCAGAACTGCTGTGTGATACTTCAGACCAAGTGCTTAAAAGTGGGGGTAATTTCGGCATTTCTGCTCTTTTCTCCATTGAATGAATATCTACATGTACAGCAACTTCCAAAATGAATTACTGAGTAAGTGACCAGGTTCTTAAATAATGGTGGGAAATAGGGCCTGCTTTCTTCTCAGGCTTGTCCTGTTCTATATGAACTTTGTGTTAATAAGAAATAAATACTTGTAATGTTAAGTAACTGTAATTCTGGGGTGCTAATTTGAAGAATTATGGAAAATAATATTCCTTCAAGACAGCTCCCCAAGAAAAATGGAGGGATAATGCAGCTGGGAGGAAACTATCCAAGGATTAACCTCCCAGTAAATCCTTTCCTAATACCAATGGGCCCTAAGGGAAAGGGGCAACTACTGAATGCTGGGCCCTAAACTTTCACCTTCCCCCAGCATAAATTAGTCCTAAATGAAGGCACAGTAAATATTGAAACTCTGGGAAACAATGAATCCCAGAGAAAGAAAAGCAACGGGCAAAATTTGAGTACTCATCCCTCAGGATCTGGACTCCTCTCTCCCCAGATAATAATGAGTTTCAACCTTTTACAACTGCCCTGCTCAGTTAAAGTTTTAACCTGTACAACTAGCCCCTGCATGGCTTCCAATGATTAAACCATTCTCATTGTACCCTATAAAACCAAAATCCCTTCAGTAACTGATGGCCGTTTTGGTATCTGGAAAACGAGCCCCTGTGGTGCCTGAATTCATGAATGAATAAAAGGCTTCTCTGAATCTGTTGAGGTCTGCATCCACCCTTTTGTACTTACACTCATTATGTATTTTTTATTTAATACACAGGAAGACAAGTTCTAAGCCTGCCATGTATAGATGGTCCACAATTTATAGTTTTCATTTTTTATGGTTTCATTTATGTGTATTTCACTTTATCATGGTGTGAAAGCAATATGAATTCAGCAGAAACCATATTTCCAATTTCAAATATTGATTTTTTTTTCCTGGACTAGTCATATGCAGTATCATAGTCTCTCTAAGGTGAGCAGGGACAGCGAACTGAAACTCCCAGTTAACCACACAATCACTAGGGTAAAGAACTGACCCTCTACTGTATACGATGTTAGGAAGCCATGTATGATGTTCAGTAGGTTAGGTGTATTTAATGCAGTCTCAATAGCTGATGCTCTCAACTTACAGTGGGTTTACTGGGATGTAACCTAGTAAATCATAAGTTGAGGAACATTCATAATTAGATTCAGACCATGTGACTGAGTTATTACATGAGGGAATTTTGGTGAATTTTAAGTGATGTTACTTGAGGTCAGAGGCCATTAAAAGTGAGCAAGTGTTCTCCATGAGTTCCCTCTTTTATATATATAGTCAGATAAGACTCTCAATAGCAGAACTGCAAACCAGAAGTAGCTTAGACACCCAAATCACCTTTTTTTTTTCAGTTATTTTATATGCATATATATTTTAATTTTTTAGTTGTAGATGGACACAAAACTTTTATTTATTTATTTTTATGTGGTGCTGAGGATCAAACCCAGTGCCTCACATGTGCTAGGCAAGTGCTCTACCACTGAGCTACAACCCCTGCCTCCTGTCACTTCTGAAGAAAAACCTACCAAGGAGTACTGCATTAGCCTTATTAGACCATAATTTGAAAGAAAAACAAATGTTTATTTTGGCTAAGCTACTCTGATTTCAAGGTCTCACTTTTATAGCTGCTAAAGGCACTATTCAACATACAGTCTCTCTTATGGTTTGAATGTGGAATGTCCCCCAAAGACTCATGTGTTGAAGCCTTGATCCCCAAATCAACATCGTTCAGAAGTGAGGCCTTTAGGAAGTGATTAGATCATGACGACTCTGACCTCATCAGTGGATTAATTCATTAAGGGATTTGCATTTGATGGTGCTGTTGGGACATGATGGAAACTAGGTTGTAGAATCTAGTAGGAGGAAGTAGGTCATTGGGGGGCATTCCTTGGAAGGATTTATCTTGTTCTGTCCCTTTTCTCTCTCTCTCTCTCTCACCCTCTCTCTCTCTCTCTGCTTCCCAGCTGCCACAAGGTGAGCAGCTTTACTGTGCCTTGCCCTTCCAATATGATATCCCTGCCTCCCTAAAGGCCCAGAGCAATGAAGCCAGTCAACCATGCGCTGAATCCTCTGAAACCACAAGCCAAACATATCTTTCCTCTTTAATTGTTCATGTCAGGTATTTGGTTACAGCAAAAAGAAAAACTGAAGACATAATTACCCTAACTAAGACAATTGCCAAATGCAATGTATGAGATTGGCCAAACTCAAGATACTGTAGTAAGATTTTGCCTCTGACTTTCTCTTGGGGGATTATTTCTTTAATTTTATTAAATATAGTTTTATATTCCGAGTCAAGGAAAGAAGAATCATTGACTCATTCTTAAATTCATTTCACATTATTTTCAAGCATAGTAACCAAATTGTATTTGAAAAGCTCACATAGAATCAATGAATGTGTCTGGCAAAAAGATAGACACTACAAATAAGTCACAGGAATAGTTCCCTTGGTGTCCATACCTACCGGGCATTAAGATAAGCTATAACCCATTTTCCTTGCATGTGTGTGTAATTTAGTCCACAGAGATACTTATTTTTAATATAATAATTGTGCAAGAACCACAGGAGGGCCAATGTTCATTATTGTGGGAAAGGACATAAATATGAAGAATGGGCAAAGCATGTTCATTTATCAATCTCATTGGGAGATGGTTTGCTGTTCACTGTAAACATGAGCTAAGTCTCCCACGTAGCTCCAGGTAAGGTCCACTGCACTCAGTCCTTACAGACCATGAATATATCTTAAAAATTGCAATGTGTAAAGACCCGTTGTTGCTATAAACCTGTGGAAAATTTTCACAATAACACTAGTGGGTTTATTAGAAAGTATTTCTGCAAGATGAACATTAGATTCTTATATGCGACTTTCTAAGTTAAGTTTTTATGACTATATAAGGTAATTGTGTGGGAGATTTAGGGTCACAAACTATTTAGACTGGTAGAACCTGAGGGTTCAGACAGGACGAATTGTTTAGACTGAAAAATTGTGCTTATCAAATTCCCCCATCTGCTATTTCCTCTGAAATGCTGAGAGTAAATCATTTGCACTTATCACTTTAAACTGTAATTTCCATTAGTTTTATGTGTTAATAGTTATTTTCTTTAAACTGTCTTCTTGGATGTAGGTGGGATTATCCTTCTCCACCCTACTATATAATTTGTGGAGAATTAGGTTCTTAAAAGCAAAATATCCATAAATGGATGGGTCTTGTTGGTTCATAGTAGAGGTAGATATGCTTCATGAGTCTTATTCTCTTTGGACCAGAGGAAGGGGCATATTCTTCTTGTGACAATAGCACTTCTCACTACACAAACATGTTTTCAAGCTCTTGCTGGAATCTATTAAAAACCCATTGGCCAAAGCAAATCCCGTGACAAAACTAAAGTCAAAGACTGGAGATAGGAATACAAAATCACATAGCTAAGGGCATGGATAAAGGAGAACACAGATAACTGACATTGATAACGTCATGCACAATGATCTGCCCTCCTACCCCAGTGACTCATGCCCTTCTCATATGCAAAGTATACTCACCTATACCTCCAGATTTCATATTCAGTCACAACATCAGATTCAGAGTCCAAGATCTTATGCCAATACTTCTAATTTGACAGCATCTGAACTGAAAAACCTAATCTTTCCTCCCCAATTAGTCAACATCAAATGGTAGAATAGAGATGGGATAATGTAATAAATACCCCTATTTGAAAAGGGGAAGAATGGTTGGTATACAATTTTCCCTTATCCATAAAAGCTCTGAAACCCATTGGAAAAGGGTGACTCTGAGTGTGGAATACTCTTTGATTAGGCCTATTTCAGTTTCCCGGGAGTGTTCCCCACCAGTACATTGTTCTCTGTGAGCTAAGCTTCACCTTCTTGATGATTCTTCCTTTTTTTATCCTCCTCAGACATTTCTGAAAATAAGCCCTGGGAATATGTTTTTTTGGCAGTGACTTTTTTTCCCCCCCCAGCTTACATCTTACCTTTGGAAAATGGATAGCCTGCTGGTCTTTTTATATCTTGAAAATTCTCAGTCCCTTTCTATCTAGCTGGTAGTTACTTATCAATATAGGTTTCTCAGAAACCTTGAGAATCTATGTATATTTGATTTCATTCAAAACCCACAATTATTTTTAAGACATTTCTCTTTACTCTCATTTGCTTTAGACATATCAATAAGCATATCTAGGTCTAAGTTCTTATGCATTCTAGAAGAGGTTGAGCTAATAGAATATATCAGGTAACATTTTGGTTTGTTTTCATTCATAAGTCTTAACAAAATTTATGACCATGTCTATAGCTCCCAGGACATATATTAATTTGAAAATATGTTATTGACTGGAGAGGCAAGAGAAGAGTATTATATTCTAACTTAGCAAATTCCAAGCTATGTTTCATATTTAATTCTGCCTATAAAGTGGTCTGGGTTATAAATTCAGGTAGTCTAGTCTAGAACTAGTTTGGGTGTCCAAACTGTAACCATGCTGTTCCCCACTTACTATCCCAATGGGAATGGAAAAGTAATGTTTTACTTTAAACAATCCTACTTGGAATGTGTCTTGTGATTGCACTGAATCTACATCTAGTGGGAATTTTAATTTTTATAGTACTTAGACATTGTATAGAAGAACATTTAATTACATCTTTTATTTAGTTCCTTTAGTAAAATTTTAAAATGTAATCATAAAGATCTTTTTCAGTTGATGTGTGCTTACTTTCAGATTTTTTTCTTTTTCTTTAATTTTTAGTTACTTATTACTGAAAATAGAAATTTAGAAAACCTACTTCCAGAATCATGGAATAAATTTACTTTTCCTCAACTCTCTGACTAAATTCAGCTAAAAACTCCTGATATTATTATTATTATTATTATTATTATTAAATTCCAAAAATTAGAAAACTCTGAAAGTTGGAGAAAAGACAGAAAGGTTGGTTAGAGACCTTGGGATCTGAGGAACAAATGACAGGGCAGTCAGCTCCTAGGTTCTCTCTTCCCCTTATTTATTCCAAGTGAGTTCTGGAGAAGTCAGACATAGAAATGCTAATGAATGCAGACAAGAAAAAACAAAGCAGTTTCAACAAAAGCCTGCTTTCTTTGGCCAGAGGACAAGAAAAAAAGTCATTCTAACAAAACAAAAATTTTACATAATAACTGCTCTACTCTGGTCAAACACCACATGGGTAAAAAAGGTGATTTAACTCCTTTCTCTACCAGTAAAGGGGTGAGAACCCAGAATTCAGCCTTCCCAGGCTGTAATGAGGTGCTCTTGTTGTCCTAGTAACCTGCTAGAGCAGTGTCAGAGAAAGGTGAGGGAAGCCATGGGGAGCTGGGATGTCAGCCCAGGTGGACAATAACAAGGCATATTTCTCTCCCTACATCCATAGGGTCAGTTGGGACCTTGTGGATAGCCTGGAATTATACCTCATCAGAGTGGTAATAAGGCTTTCCTTCCCCTTCCCCCTTACTACCCCAGTAACAAGGTCATCCCATGAGTAGTCAGTGGTGGCGATGGGGGAACATTAATGAGGCACCACTGCCTCCTGACACCAGTATAGTATTGGTGGTATCAGCCTGAACTCCCAGGTGCATCCAGTAATAATGAAGATTCCTTGTAGCCCAGGGAATGATGGGGGCCAAGGGGTGAATGCAGACTTGGCCTGCAAGTCTTGGAGTCTTGGTGAATCTGCACCTGGCAGTAAAGAGGAAGCATCTTCTGTCTTTTTCCAGAATAGTTTTGGAGATGGCATGCTAAAAGAGAATGTTTAAATAACAGTGTCATAACCTAAGACCCAAGTTTTTCAGGTTTCAATTGAAAATTTCTAAGAAAAAAAATCAAACTTAATGAGAAAAGATGATGGATAGCACCCAAACCAAGATGAAAGAAATGTTAAAATTATACGAGGATTGTAAAGCTGCCATTGTAAAAATACTTCCATGAGCAATTATGAGAATACTTGGGAAAAAAGGAAAAAATAGAAAGTCTCAACCGGCAGAGTCTCTTTGGAGAATTAGAGCCTTCAAAAGTGTCTGTATGTAGAGGGGAATTTAGAAAGCAACATGTATATCTAGGAAAGAATGCATGCTTTGAGAAGATCATAAACATTGATATCAGACTGATCCCTAGGCTTGGTGCAAGCAAAAAATGAAAGCTAAGGCAGGTTTGTAAACAGTCAGACTAAGTACTGAAGGGATGCCAACACTGAGCCAATCTGCAAGGACCAAGAGAAGAGAGGATTTTCTCTCCCCCACCCTGCTTGCCTCCTTTTCTTGCTCCTCCTTATTCTTCTTTCTCTCTCCCTCCTCTTCTTTTTTCCTCTTCTCTCCCCACCCCTCTCCCTCCCTTTCTCCCTCCCTCCCTCTCTGGACTTCCTGCTTTCCAGAAAATCTCTCAAAAACTTTAAATCCAAGCTAAAGGAGAAGAAACTTCAGAGATCACATATAACAACAACAACAAACCAGACTTAAAACAATTAAGAAAAATCACTAAACAAGCAAGCAAACAGTGCATACAGCAAACTATAAAAGTACACTCTGAGGAGGGAGAATTTCTGGAATTACCACATCATGCTATTCAAAATGAATAACAAAAAGAGCCATTCCCCAAAGGTCACATGCTAAATGAGTCCATATGTCAATGTCTATATGTCAATGTGACAGTCCTATTGTATACTTTAAAACATCTCTAGATTACTTACAATACCTAACACAATATAAATTCTATGCAGATAGTTTTATACTGTATTGCTTAGAGAATAATGACATGAAAAATGTCTACATTTTTTCCCAGTATTTTCAGTCATGGTTGGCAGAATCTATGGATATGGGCAAACTAAAAACTTGGGATCTTGGTTTTCTCATGTATAAGTGGGGGACAATTTTATCTTTTTTGTCTGTTTCAGAGGACCATTGTATAAATAGAATTATTATTAGCTAGGAATTGAAAGTTATTTTTAAATAAAATATATTGTTATTATTACTCTTATCATTGTTAGATTGATGTTCAGAGAATGTGAGTTATTCTGATTTTCAGACTTGAAAATTCCTTTATAGCTGAGTCCCTACAGTGTTTGAGGGTTCATGCATGTTGCTACACAGATGATCAGCCATAAATAGAGGATATTAACTCAAATAAAATGTATGTCATGTATCTCCATTTTTCCCAACTTTCTGATATTACCTCTCAGGTCACCTTGCCCTGCCCTCTTGTACTACTCTCTCAGAACCTTTTCTTGTATCTGACCAGTTTCTAAGGGTAAGGCATGAGTTATTTGTCTAAGAGGGTCAGCTGATCTTACTGAGTCTTATCTAGGTATGATCTTCTACGATCAGCTCTTGTCTTGAGTGTAGAAGGCTGTTCTGCTTGAACAAGTACATAAGTTGGCTTGTCCATCTCAACTGGTTAAAATGGCATAAAATAGAGTTTGGGGACATTTAATTTATATTGATAAAACTTGGCTTGCTTTAATATCATCTAAGATTTATATGATATAAAAAACCCTATGACTAGGGAAAATACTTTGTTGACATTATCTCTTAAATACTAGTGGTTCAATATAGATTTAAAATTTCCTTTCAGATCCATGAAAAACTCAAGTCGCAACACACTATTTTGGACCATCCATCTGTCTCTCAGAAAGCAAAAAGAAAAACCACAATAGTCTAAACTTTCTGTGAGATTTGACATTTCTAGTGAGTGAAATGCAGCGTTTCCTATTGGCAGTACTTTACACTGTTTGGCCAATAACCTCTATTAGCCCACCCAAAGACTTGAGCCCCATGGACAACATTTTTATCAGAGAGGTCAAGGATAAGTGCCAGGCTACTGGCCCAGCTAAACCATTTGAAGAAATATCTTTGAGCCATAATAGAGAAAGATCTCAAGTCAATTTCTGATGAGTAGACAACAGATCTAATTGAAAAAATTATTATAAGAATAAATTCAGAAAAAAAAGTAGAAGAAAAATTTTGTTCATCTTTATTGTAATTTACCAAGTTTTCTTTCTGTTAAACCTAGGATGAAAAACAGTGACATGAAATACTTCTCAAATATGGAATACTTGGAGAGGGATTGGGTCTAATTAGAAATACTGTTTTTGGAAAATTAAGGCTTGATTATTCCAGTGATACTGTTAGTGATATCCAGTTAGTAAATGAACTAATATTTAAAACAAGGAACTTTTTGGTTTTTAAAAAATATTTCCCTTGAATCCAAAAACTGAAAAGACCTAAATATAAGAAAAGAAAATAATATTTTGCTACATGGCTAGGATTCAAATGCTTATGAAATATTCCATCTGAAGATGAGGAAGAGGTAGAAATCTCCATCTCGGAACCCTCCATTCCCCTGGACCTCCCAACCTCCTCACTTACTTAACCACCACAGGCTCTGCCTCTCTTCCAGGATAATGGTGGAAAACTCTGGAAACTGTCATGGGGACTGGCTGAGGTGACACTTCTGTCAGAAGTGGCCATGAGGGAGATCACTTGCTGTCTGGATGGGACAGGTACCACATGAAACGTCCTCACCCAGAAGATGTTGGTGGCATGGAATTTCTAAATTCATCCCACACTCAGCCTGGAGCTGGGCTAAGGCAGGTGAATGGAGGCCAGTGAGCAGCGCCCTTGGAACCTTCTTCCTTTCCCCAAGAGCTGTTTTCTGGTCTTCTTTCACAACATCTTCTTTTATGGAAGGATTTCTTTCAAATATGGTACATTGATACTGCCTACCACCTTGTGGGTGCTCAAAAACTTGTTGATTAATGTTTTCTTAGTTTTGATCTGGTTTCAATAAATATCCTAGGCACCTTCTGTCCTATAATTGATTTATTGAGAAACATTTCCTCACTTCACACCCATGCTGGGATCTCTTATTGTAATCATGAATCATTTGATCCCTGTGCTTCTTACTTATTAGACCAAATCAGTTTTTTGTTTGCTTTTATTTTTCTTTTGTAGTTCTCTGCCTCCTTCCTTCTTGCTTCATTCTGTCTCTTTTTCAATGTTCTTTCTCTAATTCAAACTTAATTATTTTTTCCTCTTTCTCTTCCCATCATTCTAGAAACAGGGAATTTGTAAGAGAGAGAAATATATTTCTCTTCTAGATGAGAGAGAAAATTGCATTGCAAAAAAAAAAACCAAACTTTTTTTTTTTCCATTTTGTTTGCTGGCCAAATCAGAGCCTTATTGTGAAAGAGGAATGAATACTCCAGGATAAAAGGATATGTGGTCACAGGAAGGCCATCTGTACAAAGCACAGCTGGGGTGGTTTAAGCTACAGAAATTCATTTTCTAAGCTCAGGAGGCCAGAAGTTCAAAATCAAGATGTTGGTCCTTCTGAGGCCTTCTTGGCTTGTAGATGGTGATCCTTTTCCTGTGTTTTCACAAGATCTGTGCTTGTCTGTGACCTAGCCTCCTCTTTAATGTAATTGGGTAGACCCAATTTAACCTTGATTACTTCTTTAAGCCCTGTTTCCAAAGATGTTCACATTCTAGGATACTGGGGGCTAGCACTTCAGGATATGAATTTGAGGTGCCATGATTCAGCTTATTAGAGCAAGTTTTAACAAAAATAAATCTGTGTCCCCATATGTAAAATGTGTTACTCATTTTCCCCTTGGAGCATGGGTATGAAGCCACAGGCACTACTACATTGAGTTTTAATATCATTTTCTCAGGACCATGAGATTTCAGAGGTAGGCAAACACGTGGTTGTGGTGGTGGGTTGAAAGAGTGATGTGTGAATAAGCAGTGATGAGAAGTGGGGCACAGATTTTGTTACTTCTCTGAAAATTAAAATTGCATCCGGAGTCTGTGATTAAGTAGAACAAAAGCATTGGCAAAATGTGTTTCCAGATGATTTGGGAACATGACTACGACTGTGAACGTTGACTTGGCACTGTGTAATCCCACAGTACCGATATTGCCTCCTCAGCAGGCAAGTTTATGTCCTGGAGAGAGGGAAGAGGTAAAGGACACAAATCTATGTTGGGAAGGTCTTTTCTTGTGGAGATTTCAGGGCACTTGGAAGTGAAGAAGGGGGTGGCATTTGGCAAGATGGGACATTCTCCTTTCAAATGCAGTGTTTTCCTGGAGGTTATCCTGAGTGTGGGCTGCTTTTAGCAGCAGGAAATCTTGTCATGCATGGAGCAGTAAGCACAATTCTCAATTTAAACTCTTCTGGTGATACATTATTCTCTACTTGATTTCCATTCTTCAACAGTTCCTATGCCAACCACCACTTTGGCCCTCAGTAATGACACATATTTGATGTTTTTCCTAGAGTGTAGACTTGTTTACAGAAGTTAGAAAAATGAAACTTGGTGGTGTGGAGTTTTATGCTCCTAATTATGTCCATTTTCCCATGTTAGTCCCTATCTAATAAGTCTTCCAAAGTCAACAGAGGTGGGACAGGGTGCTATAGAACAGCATAGGCACTGGGCACAACAAATGTTAAAACCTTCCTTTCAAAGACACATTGAAGGTCTATTTGGATTACTTAATTTTTAGCAATAGTTTTAGTAATATTCAACCTTGATCATATACTAGGAAATAGTATGTGTATGTGTGCCCATACATGTGTATTTTGGAGTTGGCTCCAGAAAATATTGATACCAAGGTCTTAATCCAGATTTCTTACATCAGAATTGCCTGTCATTGGTATTTTAATATCTGGACAGGGAGAGTAGGGCATCCTGAACTGTCAAGTCATTAGCACTGAAAGGACAGTTGCTGGGCTTGGTACACCAATTTGCTGGAGACACAAAATGTCAACTCACATAAGGTTGTAAACTACAACTTTTGTAAAACGACAGATAAATTCAGGCACATTGTAGAAAATAATACTGGCTGACAATCTATAACTCACAAATACCTTGATAAACTGTAGTAGATGCTTTGTGTAGTAGGCCCTTTTTATGCCAGTGTTTTTCAAGCAACAGCGTGCATCAGAATCCCCGGAGCCTAATACCCAGATTGCTAGGCTCCTCCCCCAGGATTTCTCATTCAGTAGATCCTGAGAGGATTCCTGGAATTTGCGTTCCTTACAAATTCCCAGGTGATGCATGGATGCCACTTAATTGCTAACTACGCTTCAGTAGACACTGCTTTCAGGGATCACTTAAGAGAGGCATACTTTTCCATTATATATTGTGGTCGACAGTGATGAGAAGTGGGGCACAGATTTTGTTACTTCTCTGGATTTGCCAATGTTTTTATTATTACTAATAATACCACATCTTAAATAAAATAGTTGCATTTCTTCTTAGTAGTTGTAGATTATTTTGGTGACATAGATATACAAACACAGGAGGCTTCACTGATCAAAAAATGAGTTGGTGCCTTTTTTCAAAGTCCATTTGTAAGTCAGCTGGTCAGAGCATGAGATGCTTTTCCCCACAGGAGCAATGCCTTCAGTGGATGCTAAGATGATCAGTGAAGCCTATTAATTGTGTGCCCTAGCTAATTGTAACCCAGTCTTACTACCTGTGGTTCTTCACCTTAGCAGTATAAAATGTAATTTTTACATACATTGTTGGAGATTTACCTGAAGCAGTGAACTTTTTGAGCCCAAGAGTACTTCCTTGTTCTGTCTACAGCATCTTAGACAGATACTTCAGGCAATGGATAAAGCTCAATACCAAGTGGAAGATGTTTTTAGTTTGAAGCAATTAACTCTAAAATGTTCTTATCAGAAAATCTGATTGAATCTTGCTTCCCACCCTCACTCCACTTTCCTTTTGAGACAAGGGAAACAGCAATATTTGTTTAACTTTCACTGGAAACCCTGCTATGGCTATGGGGAGAGGCAAGGTTTTTATTTCAATATATTTAAAACTTGTTAGGTATTTATGTTTTCTATTTCTTTTCTGAACTAGTGTTGGCTTTTTACAGTTTTCAAGTGATTTTTCCATTTAACCTTGGCCATCAACTGGATTATAATGACTATATTATCTTTACTTTTTATCTTTTAATCTTTACTTATTATGTTTTCATCTGATTTATCTCTAGCTAGTTCCCTTTTTCATATTGAATTTTATTTATTTGCATCTTTTTTTCTTTCCTTAGCTAATTTTGGCAGAGGGCAATTTTATTTCCAATATGATTTCTTTGGTCTATGATTTTTACAAAAGTATGATTTAAAAAAATCAAATACCTTGGGGGTTCCTGTTATCTTCATTATTTATTTCTCATGATTTTGTATTGTGGTGAAAGAACATGGTCTTAGCTCTCTGCTGTTTGATGAGACTTGCTTTGAGGTGATGTATTGTGGATGGTTTTTATTTATATTTCACACGTGTTCAGAAAGAACGTGTATTGTCTAATTATTAGATGAAGGATTTCATGTTAGCACTTGATCATGCTTTATAACTATGATATTTAAATCTTTTAACTCTTTATCTCAGAAAAGTATGTCCATCTCTTTCTTTACAATTGTCAATTTATCAACTACTGCTTATAATTCCATTAATAATTTTTAAAATTTATTTCAAAGCTGTGATTTTTTTTCTTGCTACCACAAGTTATTAAGGTATTTGCAAACTGTAGATTGTCAACCAATATTATTTTCTACAATGTGACTGAATTTATTTGTCATTTTAAGAAATTTGTAGTCTGCAACCTCATATGAGTTGACATTTCTATGCCTCCAGCAAATTGTCAGACAGAGGTTGCAGCTTGTTGAGTTTCCCATCATGCTCATCAGTTATCCTCCCAATGCTGATGATTTGACAGTTCAGGATGCCCCTGCTTTCCCTCTCTATATAATAATTAGAATCTATGTAAAAATATGATCTTGTACTGGATCTAGTTCTGCCTAAACTTGGAATTTACTTTTACTACCCCAGAAACTTTGAGACTGAACCAATGTGAGTTGTCTACTGAAACATAAGATAGGAGGAACAGGATGTGTGAGCCAGAGAGGCCCTGTGCCAGGAACACATGAAAGTCCACTGAGAGGCATGACTCCCAGGCACATTATTTCTGGAAGGATCTAATGTTGACATGAGCCACCTAATAGGTTCATAACTGCAAATTGCAAAGAAAAATATTCTCTGGCCCCTTAACCTTATGAAGTGGAATCACCTGGAATTCTTTTTTTTTTTTTTAACCTGGCTTTCTTTAACCTCTGTAGTTCCATATTTTGATTCTTTAGAATCGCTGTGATTGCCTATAGTTAAATTCCCAATGCAGAGTTGCTGGTTAAGTATTAATCTAGTGTCACTTTTATTGCATGGATGAATTGTATTGTTTAGAACCTATTTTTTTATCTTTTTTTTTGTCTTTTTACTGCTACTTCATAAAATAGAAGAAACATTATGAAAATTTATGTACCAATTTAAATTTTGGCAGAAAATAAGAACATGGTTACTTTAGCTGTTTACTTAACTTTAGTTAAGATTCTGTATGAAGAGGCAATAAAGTTTATCAATTTTTGAGTATCTACCAGGTGACATTGTTTCCTTATATCTCATCCACAATTCATAAAACCCATCTGAAATAATCCTAATTTGAGTGTGTCATATCTTTCCCATTGGAACCCTGGCTGATAACACCATTTAAATGTTTTGGGGTTTATCCTCTGGAAAATGGAAAACCATTAGATTTCAAGCTGGGCAATAATAGGGTAGATTGGCTATTTTAGATGAAGTACATTAAAAATGAAACAGGAGCCTGGAGTTGTATTGGCTATGAATTTGGAGAAAATAAATTTGGGAAAAATTTAGAAACAGGGAGATCAAGATCAGTTGGGGATCTCTTATAATTAACCATGCATGTGGCAGTAGTGATAGAGGAAAATGAAAGGATTTAAAAATAATTATACCAGGCAGAGAGAGTGGATTTGATGATTAATGGGGAGGAGGAGGTTTCTCTGTAGACTAACTTGATAGGTCCTATGGGAAAGCTATAGGTATTAGCACATCCAATAGAAACATTCATGAATACCAACTGAGGTGAAGGAAAATTCCACAATTCTAGAGAAGTGAGTATAATTTATATAATACAAGATATAAGAATATAACTTTTCTTATATTCTTCACAAGGTCCCTTCTTTGCTTCTGGCAGAAGAAAAATGAAAACTTGCCAGTTTGAGGGAACTTTCCTCTAGCCTTAAGCAATCTATGTTAGTTCAGCTTAACATCTTTTGGGTAAACTGTCAGCATCTCCAGTTTTCTTCCCATCTCTATTCTCTTTTCCATCTCTTCTTTTTCCAGCTTGTGGAGAAAGCTTGTGGAAAGCATCACCATGATTAATGGGAGGGGGGTATCTGGGGGACATGTTGGTCTTCTCTATGGGCCCTGGCTGACCTTCACTGCAGCTACTTCAGTAAGACCTGGGTTTATATAACATCCAGCAGGATTTTTTGGTACCAGTGAGTCTATATTCTCCTTTTCCTGAAGGCATAAACTCTGAGTCTGGCTGCAGCACTACTTATTTTATCCAGCCTTTGAGTAATCTCCTTATCTATCTACAGCAATGCCACTTTTGTCTCTTGTCATGACGACCCATCTTCCACAATCATCCAGGGACATTTGAGAACTTTTGGATTCTTTTAACAACATGGGGTGTATGTACCATATTGGAAGCACTGAGGAGGTGTACCATGAGCTTGACATCTGACAGTCCCTCAGATTTTTTCTCAACACTCTGTCCCTCTTCAGAAACCCAGGTATCACACTCCCTTAGTTTTTTCCTTCTGCATCTCTCCTTCCAATCCAGAATCCAAAGTTTTCCTATAACCTCTTGTCCAGTTGCAACTTTTTCTTTTGTCATATTATCTATTCTCTAGAAGTAGTTTATGTATCCAACTCATTTTTGTGTTTGTGTACATATGAAGAGGAAACTTCCTCACTCAAAAAGACTTAGCTACCAAGTCCCTTGGAAATCACCATGGACTGAGAAAATTAAATTTGCAACTGAAGTCAAGTGATACTGTCTTTATACTGAAGCAAGGTGTGTCCTTCTATCGAAAGCTGAGGTTTCCAAAAGGGCAGGGGATAAGAAATATATGAGTTTGATATGCAAAAATAAACAGAATCAACTACCAATTCAGGATAATGGTTGTAAACCATCATTTAGCATTATAAATCAGAAGCATATAGAAATCAATGAAAATAATTGGAGGCTTGAAAGTGGAGAGTAAATTGGGTCTATTTCTAAAGATATTTGGGGGCTTACTTCTACAATTGTGATGTTAGAACACCCAGGATTCTTTTCCTTCCTTCCCCTTCTTTCTTTCTTTCTTTCTCCCTCCCTCCCTCTTTTTCTTTCTTCTTCCTTCTCTCTCTCTCTCTCTTCCTTCCTTTTTTTCTTTTCTTTCTTTCAATTTTTTTTAGTTGTAGATGGACATAATACCTTTATTTTACTTATTTATTTTTAATGTGGTGCTGAGAATCGAACCCAGTGCCTCACACATGCTAGGCAAGTGTTCTACATTGAACTACAACCTCAGCCCCAGGAATAAAGTGTAAATATCATTCTCCATTAGTTTCCAGTGAATAGTTTGCTTTTAGCTTTGCTCCCCAGCTAATGTAAAATGGAGCTTGCAGGAAATTTTGTCATATTTAGATGTTGTCAACATCAAACTTTCCCTCTGAAAGAAAAGCTGGAAAAATAAAATTATAGGAGAAAAAGCAATAAACTCTGAAATTTTACCCCCAAGGTATTTAATTAGAACATTTACTGAGGAAAATGTCTCTATATTTAGGAAAAGCAAACAATGCTTATTTATTTCGCAACTTCAACATGAAGGCTCATATGTTTAGGCAGAGCACATGTGTCTCCACCATTCATGTGGCACATACCTGAAGAAAACCGTCGTTCAGAGAAGAGCGGACTGGTGATAAACAGTGCCAGATCCTAAAAACAGCATTCAGCTATTTGCCTCCTTCTGCCTGATTTGAAGTTTTTCTTTGTTGACATTTAATGCTTCTGGAGGTTTACTGCTTCTTTTTTTCTCATTCCAGAATTCAATCATACAGAAATGAAATATTTAAGTATGTCAGAAATATATCCAAATGAACACAGCTAAGGGGAAGAGGAAGGTCATTTCAGCTTGGATGAAGTAAGATCACCTGGAATATTAAAAGTCATAATTATAAAGATGTCAGAAGTCTCTCCAGTGGAGCTCTGTGATTTTGGGATAAGCTAACCCAAACTTCCAATTCCAGAAGGAGTACTGAAAACTAGAGATACCCTATAGCAGTAAGTCTTTTTGACTTGTAATGGAACCCTCTGATGCCTCAGAAACAAACTCATGAACCAGGAAAGATGTTGGAATCCTCCTTTGAGTTGCTGATTGAGCACAGTGCTGCCCAAGGCCTGGGTTGGCACTGATAAAAGATATTTCCCCTTACGTGCTTGCTGATGGAGGAAACTGCCTACCATGATTATGATTTTCCCTGGTTTGTCTCAGAAGGACATATTCATCTCTATAATATGTTGATTATATTCAAATGAATCCTAAAAAATTAAGAAGATTTTTAAAAATTCAGAAGCTTCCTGAAAGCTTAAAACCAGTGCTTTCTGGAGGGAGGGCATGGAACAATAAGAAGAAGCTGAGTTTTAAGAAGTACAAGAGAAGATTAAAAAAAAATTCTTCTTTAGTTGTAGATGGACACAATACCTTTATGTTTTATTTTTATGTGGTGCTGAGGATTGAACCCAGTGTTGCACACATGTAGTCACTCTACCTTTGAACTACAACCCCAGACCAATAAGAGAAGATTTTGATGAACTGAAATAACAAGTCACTTGGTAAAGAAACATACTAAAACTGTTGAATTCTTGATTAAGTTGGATTATAAAATTAATTTTTCTGCAGATTAGATCACATGTATTTCTAAGTATAGGGGCAGCTCACTATGCTGCTGTAGGGTAAGAGAATATCACTGTGAAATCATTGATTGAGACCCTGTCAAAATTGTTCTATCTAGACATTCCCTTTTTCAGGTGCATGTCATTTAATAAAAATATCAACAAAGGAGCACTACATTGGAAATGTTTGGAATGAGGACTGGTTGGAGAGTTGAATGTCTCTTTCTCCCTCCTTTGCTGTCAATCAACCATAGCCACCTCTATCTAGTGGCCCAATGCTCTGGATGGAAATGGCAACAGCCTGTATAATGAATATGCCATGATATTCTGCAAGAAAGCAACAGTTTAAGTCCATCCTATTTCATAGATACCAATACATTTAATTGTTCCTATCTCTCACTTTAATGACTTTCCCATATTTGTAGATATTTGTTAATGTTTCAGTGCCCATAGTAACCCATTATTCTAAACTGTTTGACAGTGAGATAGTATTTTCAAATTCTAAAACATGTCTTTCTGTTGCACTAAACCATTGAGGAACTCTGTTGCCTTAAACATAGGAGTTTTTGAATACATGCATGAAATCATCAAAATTCTGCTAGTATCCTTGAGTTCTACCACATGCTTGATACCATGTTATATCTATTCTTAGAAAGTGAAATTATCCCTTTAAAGACAAAGGAAAATATTGTCTCAGTGTGAAAAAAGTAAATGAACAGACATTCAGGGACCAGAAGAGCTGCTTGCAGGCAGAGGCATGGGGTTGGGAGTGTGTTTTCTGGACAGTTTTGATTAATCTGCAATTGAAAAGCCTGCAAATTGGAAGTCCTGCAGAGATTAGAAACACCGATGGATGCACTATTACAACTAATTTGTTTATGTTAAGGAAATAAAGAATAATTATAGACAAAGCTAATAGGAATAGCCATTTTGGTTTAATTAAATGTCTCTGGTGACATTTTGCAGAACATCAGTTGGTACTCTGTGGATGGAAGTGCCTGGTGAGGCCAGTTGTCCATTTGTTGTTCTATACTGTTGTTGCAGTTTCCTGTTAATTTAGAATCCCAGGGAAAGACTTGCTTTGCCCAGAGGGAGAAGACCGTGTGTTTCCTCACTATTAATGTCTCTTTCACCTTAAACAATCATAAATACATTTATTCTTCCTTACATTCGCCTCACTTTGAGAAAAGCACTTTCATTGTAGTTAGGTTATTTACCAGCTATGTTCACTTGGTCTCCTTGCTTGGCATTCCAATACCACTTTATACTCTGAGTTGGTCAGGCTGCTTCAGGTTTTAACAATCAAGGCCCTTTACATGGTACCAACTAATTAAGTACAGTCAGCCCTTCCTATCTGTGGGTTCTGCATTTATATATTCAACCATCACAGATTAAAAATATTAGGGAGTGGCTGGGGTTGTGACTCAGTGGTGGAGCACTTGCCTAGCACATGTGAGGCAGTGGATTTAATCTTCAGCGCACACACCAAAATAAGTAAACAAAAGTTATTGTGTCCATCTACAAACTAAAAATATTTTTAGAATGTTAGGGAAAAATTGCTTCTGTTTCAAACGTGTAAATTTTTTTCTTGCCTTTATTCTACTTAAGTAGTATTTATATTGCTTTAGCTATTATAAGTAATCTAGAGAGGACTTTAAAACATATGGGAAGACGTACATAAGTTGGCAAATCCTACATCATTTTGTGAGAGCTCTGAGCACAGAGATTTTGGTATCTGCAGTGGTCCTGAAACCAGTCCCCCATAGAAACCAGTAACCTGGGGACAACTGTGTTCTTCTTCTTGGCCTCTGGTTTACTCATAGTTTCTATTGCTAATGGCTTCTATGTACTGCCCTTTCTAGGTACATATTTGATATTGGGTCAACTGCCACCAACTTTTCATTCTCTATAAGGTGTTTACATTCAAACTCCCCAGAAGAAGGGAGGTTACTGAGTTAGCTGGACACACCTGACTCTACTGGGCAAATCTGTCATGTCAAATCACTTCAGATGCTTTCAGCTGCTTGTGCAGGGAGGCATAGATCTTGTTCTACTCTCTGTGGCTTTTAAGACCTTTTAAGGAGGTCTGCAGATGCACATAGAGCATGATAGACTACTCCTTAAAATACATAGAGATAAAATTCTGTACTATAAATCATATCTGCTATGATTAAATGTTTGCCATGATTCAGATCCTAAATTGAATGCATCACACACCCTGAACCAGTAGGCCCAGGAGAAAGTGTTATCAACCAGGAAGTGTAGCTTCAAAAAAGGCTAAATAATATGTTCAGGAGTTCAACATCTATAGATGGTACAGTCAGGACTTCAACTACATCTTGGGCAATTGCAATCCTAATTTCTTTCCTACCACATTATACTGCATATGAGGTTATGAGAAAGACTAGAGCTAAGAAGAGTAAGCTATGCTTTTATCACCAGTTTGCTAGGTGTATTATTCAAAGTCTTTTCATACATAAATTTCCTCATTTAAAAGAGTTTGTGTTAGTCAGGTAATGATACTATTCTTTAAAACAATCTCTATAAGACATGATGAGATTTATATAAAGTCCTAATAACTTCTTGGCGCAAGACATGCCTTCTTTACAATATTGTCATTGAGATAATTATCTATTTTCTCCAGGTAAAGTTCCTGGAAACCCAGTTTAATTACTTGCTAATTCCAAAGGCAAAACACAGATGCAATGATTCCCCATTCTCCTGTTTCTAAGAGCTTGTTTGTATTCTGTTATCATTGATAATTTCTCTTCATGTCTTCTTTATTAGGCTGGTTGTTTAGGTATGAATGGGTAAGATATGGCCTCTCCAAATGACATATCAGTGAGTAAAGTGGAGGGGACTCTATAGTGTGCTTCTTTTGTTCAGTAAGTCCTCCATTAGGAATGGTAAGACAGGTTGCTTGTATTATGGGGAAATAAGTTTCATTTACCCCACAAGTATTGATTAATGCTTGTCATGTGCCAGCTGCTGGGAGCACGTAAACATGGAAACATGTAATCTGTTGCTTTGGTGTGAAATATCATTGGATTATGATGCACAAAGGACTAGCTTGACCATAAGATGACTTACTGGTTCAGTATCATTTCTAGCTCATCATTTCTGTACATGGTTCCAACACAAGGACTCATCATCAGAGATTCCTAAACTAACAACTTCACACCATGTATGTACAAGGGGTGATTTGTAGCACCCCTTCCGGCCAGACCCACCCACACACAAATTGTGAGCAGTAAATATGCATGAAATACTTGAAAATATATAAGAAATGAATAACCACAAAGTATAGCAAGTGCTAACTTGTATATTTTTGTATTTTGGAGACTACAGATAATTCATACAAATCAGCATGCTTTTATTCTAATTAATCTATGTTTCTCATTTCAAGGAGTTAGTCTTATTTTAAAGGGTATAATTAAAGCCAGGAGAACTAGTCAACATATTTAACCAAGCATTACAGGACTCCAGAATACATTAAAAATCTACATTTCAACTTCAAAATATCGCTGCCTTGCTACTTAAAACATGAGCTATGTTTTGAAATATGCCCAGGGAAACATTTTTTAAAAAGCAATTCTGATGCTTTATCTATAAAAATGTGCATTTGGGGTTTGATATCGAGTTTGAATTAGTGATTGCTTCTTATTAAAGCAGAAAAATGATTCAAATCTTGGTTTGCATGAAATAAGCCAATATGTTTCATTTAGCTCGGCCTGAGATTTACATCAGTGAGAATGCTGTCTGAAAAGGGTGATTTTGATTAGGCCTCAAGAGGAAAAAGCACTTCAGCATCTGTGTGTTTGTATTTATACTTTTGCATTTGCATTTGTATTTACATTAAAATTCATAGACTCTCATGTTCTTATTTTCTAAAGTGCAAGGGATTCCATAATCATGGGAACCTTCTTTTTATAAAGGACTTAAAAAACAAAAAGTATAGATATAGCACCATGCTAAACTGAAACTTGCCTTTGGAATTCCATGCACCAGAAAGAGAATAAGGTATTATCTCCAGTCACATATACAACATTATGTCTTCCACAAATATTAAAATTGTCAGAGGAATTCTACAAATAAGAAAAGTTATTTTTCCCTTTCTTATCAATTGGAAAGCCTGATTATATTTATGCCCAGCAATTGTGTTCTTGAGATAGAAGAAACAAATCAGGATTTTTTTCTTTCCTTCAAGCATCCACCACTGAATGGATCATTTGATGAAGTTACTACTATTCAGAAGATGTTGTATTGAGAAATGGGCCCTGAACTCAGGGGGCATATTATAATTTAGCTGTGATGGTAAGATGTGATAGGATTAATGTTCATTACAAGTAGTCTGTAGATAACTAAATACTGAACAGGTAGTTGGATACTAAATATAACTATCATCAAGACTCTAGGAAAGGTAGTCTCTCTGTCTGTCTCTTTTAATAGAGATTTCACTAAAATGGTGACTGGGTCCAGGAGTCTGTTTTGTAAATGTGCACAAGATGACTTTGATGATCATTCAAGCTTAAGAAACAGTGGTGTATGGAACATGTAGTTTGAGAGAACTTAATAGTAGTTAGAATGTTTAGAAAAGTCATCATTTGGAAAAATAGAATTTGCAATTCTTCAAGAAGAATAAATACATTTAGTTAACTAGATAGGAAGAATGGAAAGAACCCCCCACCTTTTTTTTTTTTTTTTTTTTCAGTGCTGGGAATTGAACCCAGGGCCTTATACTTGGGAGGCAAGCACTCTACCAACTGAACTCAGGCCTGGAAAGAACCCTTTAATAATAAAGGCAAAGGAAGAGGGAAAGACATGAAGCTAAACTGTAAAGAGTTCCATCTGGTGTGATGGTGCAGACAACTCTACTAAATAACTGAGTATAAACTGAAAAGGTAGATAGGGCATGGTGTTAGAACTCTGGACACCACATTAAGACATTTGCAACCTCCTTTGTAAGAGCTGGTTCATTCCTGTTTACCTCTTGTGAATTATTGACACCACATGAAATGTTTTCAATATTGGCTTATCTGCATTGCTTTAGATCTAATTACAAAATCTTAATTTTCTGTTAAATTATTGTTTATTTAAGGCAAACATTGGCTGAAGTAGTAATAGTCAAAATCTTCCTTTGTTAGCTATGTCGGTCATCTTTCTGTTGCTTCTATAAAATAGCTGAACCAGTCAACTTATAAGGAGGAAAGGTTTATGCTAACTCATGGTTTCAGAGGTTTCATTCTACTGTTTTTGGTCCTGTTGCCTTTGGGCCTATAGTAAGGTTGAGCACCATAGTGAGCAACATGTGGAAAGGAAACTGCTCCTCTCATGGCAAAGGGGAGGCAAAGAGAGATGATGAGGCTAGGATTCCAATATACATTTCAAGAGTATGTCCCAATGTTACCACTTCCTTCTATGAGGCTCTACCTCCTAATGTTTTTAGCACCTATCAATAGCCCATGGACTGGCAAGTGTGCTATAAGACTTTGGGAGACACTCCAGATTTGAACTATAACATTGGATTTTCAGTACACTGACTCCCTGAATATTCCGGAGTCACTCCCAGCTAAGTTCTTCTTATTTTTTGAGAATTATGTTTCTATCCTCCACTCTCTTGAATGCATCACCATGTCTAGACAGGCCAATTCCAACCATTGACTGACGTCTAAGTTGCTTGACGTGGAGACATTTAATTTAAATAAAGTCACAAAATGAATTGAAAGTTATTTCCTGAGCTCTTAGTGTCAGCAATTTTCCCTGCTTTATAAGATGTTAGTGGAGCTGAGAAAGAGAAAGGTAGTTCTTGTAGTTGGGACCTGCTTTGTGAAGATGTAGGGAAAGCAAATAAAGAATAGAGAAAATAAGTAAAGTGAGGTTCCTTCAGTTTGTAGAAGTTCGACCCCATAATCAGCTTTCATAAGGACAGTTTTGCTGTACTGTCAGTCATTTTTCTCCCCTTCATGTCCACACTCCTATAATTTTCTCAAATGAAACACTTTCACATTGTATATATTAAATGTTCTGTTTGGGCAACATTCATCTATATTTTAAAACTGCTAAGCATTCTAAATGATAGATGAATTAAGATCTGATTAAAATCTGCTTTAGAAAGTTGTTATACTTTAATCATTGCAGCTTGTTGTTATCCTTGTATTTCACTAATGCAGTTTGATGGTTCTTGTACCCTGAGGCTGTTTTAATGAAGGGTGCATTTTTAGAAACTCAAGGAAATAAGCAGATAAATTGTCTTTGCATAGCTCTACATTGGATTAAATGCTCATCACTGGAAGTTCAGTTTTTGCAGGAAGCAAATGAAATGTTCTCATCTCTGCTCATAAAAAACAAGGATGAAGGTTGTGCCTTCACTGAGAGTCCCTTAGCTCCTTGGAACATAGGCCTGTGGGAAGTAGAAGCAGCTGTTATTGGCGCTTCTCCCTTCCCCACCTGCCTGCCATCATTGTGTTACCTGATAGGAGTATGTTGTCAGCTTGTGTGTAAGACACAGTTAGTGCATGTCAACTCCGAGTGGAAGCTTTTAAAGAGATTATTCATTACTTGCTAAAGAATGGTAAGACAGACTTTGGGGTGTTGGGCAGGGGATCTGACTCAGGAAACAGATTCAGCATTTGGCAAGTGGAAGAAGATGCAAGGTATGGTGGGAATATTGGTCATCCTTTATTCAGTGGTGGCCACAGCCATGAGCCAGCCCCCAGCCAATTCCATTTTAGCCTGTTCTGCTAGCCCATTTCCATGGGCTCCTTTTATATGCAGGCCAAACAAAGAAGGCATGCTGCCAACAGGTTACATAAAGGGTGGGGAGCATGCATCCTCACAAGTTAATGTTTATGACCTTGAATCTATGTGCTGGATCACAGTGTTTCTGGCCTTGACTAACCATAACATAGTTGGTTCCCAGTCCTCGTGACACACTGAAAACATAAGATAGACCACAAGAAGTCTTGGTGAGGGAGCTTAACTACAGTCATGTTCTGCCTGCTCCAACATGGGGTAATCACGAAAGGGTTTTAATCACAATGGGGTTTTGCAGTGGGGCAAAGAGATTAAGCTCAACTACAAACACAACGATGACAAGTGGAAATTTATAGCCAAGAAACAGGGTAGGGGAGTTGATGGATGGAAAATCACTAAGTGGCAATTCCAGGAGTAATGTGGGATTCTGGTTAAATTGCTAGCAGAATTTTCTTACAGAAGGCAGGTCAGGGTGTAAGACTTCACCTGGGGAAAGGTAGAGGTTGAGGAACCTGATCAGATACTGAGGGTGATCAGATATGGAGAGTGGGGAATTTTGGTTAAACTGACTTAGCAGATTTCTATTAAAATTGGATAATGTAGAGACAAACATGGAAGCTCAAAAATCAGGATCTAGTTGAGTAGAAAGTTCAGAGGAGACTGATTTGAATCTGTTCAAAAAGAGAATCTTTGTCAGTGCCTATCTTTGGAACAAAAATTATGACATTTTACTTCTAGTCCATTTCTAACATTTAAAAAATATTGTTGTTGTTACTATTTAAAAGAATAGGTTTGTGATTATTTTATACTAATAGAATTATAATTCTCTGTGTTACATTATTTAGAACAACTTTACACTTCCTGCTCTGTTCTCTTACATAGTAAATGATAGGAAATATATTATTTTAAAGTCAAATAGATATATCAAAGATCTGGGAGTTACCCATTTTCTGTCATTTCTCTACCTAGAAGAGGATGTGAATCTTTACAAATACATAAAAATTTTTTAATTTTCAAAGCTACATTAGATGAATAAAGATAAACTGGAGAGAAAAGGTTACATGAGAAAATTCCCTAAAACACCAAAATTTGATAATCCCATGCCAGCAGTGTGTGGGCACACCTAGACCCAGTCTTCAGTTACTTGATATTATCTTTCCCCATGTGGCCTTCAAGCTGAATGTCACATTCACAAGCTTTCACATTGTTCTCTATTTTAGGTTGGAGTTAGTCACACCATGACATTCCAACACAGAGGAACAAATCTTTCTAGTGTATCTATAGTAGTTAACCAAGAAATAAAATGAAGGTTTAACCCAAACAGAGAAGAGTGTGTATTCAGACAGACAGATGGATTATATGTATATTTGTGTAGAAACCAATTAAGATGAGAAATTCTGAGTCTGTTTCAAATTTTCAAAGGTTTTTCTTAGAGCTATAATTACTTCCCTCGTGGCTCTTGTTGGTTCTCCTCACTGTGAATCGTACATTCCAGGCAGTTCTAATTCCTATATGTATCCCTGTAATTCCATTTAGTAAGATTAGCTTTCCTTGTAGATTGTGGCTACTATCTCCTTTGAAACTGCTTAACTTTTTAAGTAGGGATGAATTCTCAAAATAATCTATGGTTTCTAAAATCATGTGTTTCATGAAAGTTGCTAATGGAAAGTAATTGAAAAGCTAATGAAATACTGGCCAGAGGAGAGCCCTGGTTCTGATTTACATGCTGACATCAATATGTAAGGAAATGATAGCAATTTAATGATAGCTCCAAATTGATGCACTCATTATCATTGTGCCTTCTGCAAAGAGTAGAAAGACAAGAGCACATCAAGAGTCTCTGTAGTGTTGAATAATAAACATCATCATCATGACTCATTGGAAAGCATGATTTCGTTTCTCTGTATGACATGGAGGGCCCTCCATGTTGCTTTGTTACTGGAGAGAAGTGGATATTTTACCAGCCATTAGTAGCACTTCTGAGACAGTACTTCGGACATATAGGTTGGCAAAGTTACTAATTAGTTCTAAAATCTGTAACCATGTGACAAGAATCTGTTTCAGTTTAAGGTTGAGATAAAGAGAGTTATCAGGGTCACTAGGCAACTTTCTTTGTTCCTCTGGTTTCTAGGATTCAGACTTGTAGAGTGGAGGAAGGATAGCTTGGATTCTTTTTTCATCATTTTGTTTATAAAGGAGAAAGAGGGGAACATAAAATAGTACAGGAATTATTTGAGATAATTCAATCCTCCTATAACTTTATAATATTTTAACCTTTAAGACTAAATAGCACATATGCTCCCCACTTCATCCCTGTGATTTTACATTGTGTGCAGTCAGTTCTCAAGTTTTTTCTTTGCTTACTGATGAAGAAAGTGATGATGATCACAGAAATTCTACCTGTAAAGATCAAACTAGTTAGGAATCCTACTGGTTTTCTACCTTCTGTAACATTTCATCTGAAACAAACTACTTGCTCTTCTTCAGTGATAACTTGTTCTTTCCTGCTTCTGACTTTTCTTCTTTTACTTGTAATACTCTTCCTTGCAGGCTGTAGGAATCCCATCTTTTCTTGAAGACCCAGCTAGTAAATCCCTTCTTTTCCTCTGTGTGCAGCAAGATCATGATGACATTACTCCTTCTTGTTGCTCAGAGAAGCCAAGGTGTGGGAGGATTCTGTTTTGGCTGGGGAAATTCTTGATAGAATGATGAATGTTCTCTGCAGGTTTTATTTGGGACTATATTGCAGAGACATAATGACTAGAGAGTGAGAATAATTCTACCTAAACTAAGATACCCATCAAGCTTAAAAAGTGTTTAATTGAAGTAAAATTTGTATGACCATGGATTTCATCCACTTTTTAAGTGTGTAATTTATACAAATGGGAAACTATCCCTGAAATCCAACTTCAGAGAATTTCTATCACCCTAAAGACACCTCTGTCCATTTACAGCTAAGCTCCACTCCAGCACCAGCAACCACTGATCTTCTTTTTCTGTCTAGCATTTTATCTTTTTTGAATTTTTAACATAAAGGGAATTATACAATGCATAGAATTTGCATATAGCTTTTGTGTTTATTAAAAGCAGTTCCTTTTAATTAGAGGATAGTAATAACCAGTTGATGAATAGTTAGTTTTTTTTCCAATTTTGAGGTATTAAAAATAATACTGCTCTTAACAACTATATATGAGTATTTGGGTAGACATATGTTTTAATTTCTCTTATCTATATATTAGAATTGGAATTTCTAGATTGTATTAGTAAGGTTATGTTTAGCTTTTTGAGAAACTGCCTATGTTATCTTTTGCTAAAAACTGGTTGAAAACTATGGCTTGAAACAATGCATGTTCATTTCTCATAGTTTTGTGGGTATGAGCATTGTTAGATGTGTGTTCTGGCTGTAGAGTTTGTGGGCTGGGGCTGTGGGTCTCATTTCAAGTTTCAGTTGGAGAGAAATCTGCATCCAAGCTCATGTGCTTGTTGGCAAAATTTAGTTTCTTAAGGATTGTTGGACTGATAGCCTCAATTTCTTACTGTCTGTTACCAAAGGCTGCCCTCATTTCTTTACCATTTGGGCCTCTCTGTAGGACAGCTCAAATCATTGCACTTACATCAAAGTCAGTGAAGAAGAAAAGCCACCAGCAAGATAGAAGTTAGAATCTAATGAAATGTAACCATGGAGGAAACACTCCTTTGTCATATTCTGTTGGTCAGAAACAAGTTGCATGTCACACCTATACTCAAGGGCAGATGGTTACAAAAGGAGTGACTACAGGAGATGGGTTGATTTTCTATCTCGTCGTTCAATCAATTATGAAAGTCGGGTATTAAAGTATTCAGCTATTATTTTGGGGTTACCTGTTTTTTCTTTCTATTATGTCATTTTTTTTTCATATATTTAGGGGTTCTGTTGTTAGGTGCATATGAGTAATATTATTATATTTTATAGTTCCCTAATTAAAAAATACTTTATCACTATGAAATGTACTGGTTTGTCTCTAGCAATATTTTCTGTGTATCAAAGTTCATTTCATCTGACATTAACATTTTGTATAGTTGCAGTATATGTGGTACAGTTTTTCCCCATCATTTTACATCAACTTATTTGAGAAGATTCAATACAATTTCATGATTAAAAAAACTTGATAAACTAGAAATAGAAGAGAGCTTCCTGAACTTGCTAGAGAATATCTACAAACTGCCACAGCTGATAGCATAATTAATAATGAAAGACTGAAAGCTCTTCCATAAAGTCAGGAACAAGGCACAGATGCCTGCTTTCACAACTTCTCCTTCACATTGTCCTTAAGGGTCTAGCTAGGACAGTGAGGCAAGAACCAAAGGCATCCAAATTGGAAAGGAAGAAGCAAAATTGTTACTGTTTTCAGATAATATCATGTTTATAGAAGAATTTAAAGAATCTACTAGTAAACTGTTATAAGTCAAGTTTAACAAGTTTGCAATGTAGGATCAATACATAAAAATCTTAAAAATCTATAATATTTCTACAGAGTTGTAAGAACAATTTAAAAATGTAATTAAGAAAACAATTCTTTGGCTTTTTTGGTACCAGGGATTGAACCCAGGGTCATTCAACCACTGAGCCACATCCCAACCCTTTTTGTATTTTAGTTAGAATAAGGGTCTTGCTGAGTTGCTGAGGCTGGCTTTGAACTTTTGATCCTCCTGCTTTTGCCTTCTGAGTCACTGGGATTACAGTGGCTTGATCACTGTGCCTGCTCAAGAAAACAATTCTAATTTCATCGACAATATCATTGAAAAATTAAAATGGGAATGCATTTAACAAAAGAAGTTTGAAATTCATACTCCTCAAAACTACAAAACATTGTTGAAAGGAATTTAAGAAGACTAAAATAATTGGAAACACATGACAGGTTCTTAGATACGAAAACTAAATATCTCTAGGATGGCAACATTCTTCAAATTTAACTAGAGATTCAATAAAATCTTCCATCAGAATCACAGTGAACAGCTTTGAAAATACTGACCAGCTGATTCTAAAAATTTATGTGTGGACAAAATAATTTTGGTCAAAGAAAACAAAGTTGGGGTCCTCATACTTCCTGATTTAAAAACTTGCTACAAAACAACAGATGAAGACCTTGTGGAACTGGCATAAGGATATAGATAAGTGTAATAGAACTCAAAGTCCAGAAATAAACCCATATATCTATGGTCAAGTGGTTTTTGACAGGGTGCTAAGATCATTCAATAGAAAAATAATAGCATTTTTTAAATAAAATGAGCTGGGACAATTACCTATCTTCATTGCAAAGAAAAGGAAAGTCGATCCCTTGTCCCATATGCGAAAATTAACTCTAAATGAGTCAGATTTAAATGTAATAGTTAAAACTATACTGTTATTAGAAGAAAATTTAAGAGTAAATCTTTGTGACTATGGATTTGGCCATGAATTCTTTGTTGTGACACCAAAAGCAAGAAAAACAAAAGAAAAAAATAGAAAAATTAGACTCCAAAATTAAAAGCTTTTATGTCTTAAAAAGACACTGTCAAAAACATGAAAAGACAACCCACCAAAAGAAAAAAAATAATTATTATCACATATCTGAAAAAGTATTTAATTGATGAAAATGACACATACAACTCAATAATGAAAAAATAAAGAGCACAATTAAAAAATGGGCAAAGGATCTGAATAGTTATTTTGCCAAAGAAGATACATAAGCAACCTGCACATGAAAAGATACTCAGCATCATTAACTATCAAGGAAAAGCAAATCAAAATCACAATGAGAGACCCCTTCAAACACATTAGAATGGTCAGAATAAAAAAGTTAGATGATAACAAACATTGGTGAAGATAGGGAGAAATCAGAACCCTTATGCACTGCTGGTATACACTACCAGTGCTACAAACACTTTGGAAAAGAATCTAGGAGTACTTCAAACAGGCAAGCATAGCCTTATGGCAATTATACTTCTATGTACGCACCCGAGAGTAGGTTAAAAAATCTTAGAACTGCAGTGTGGAATGGGAGAGAGGAGGTTGTTTTCTTGATGAAACTATTCTAAAATTGATTCTTTTGGTGATGGTGGCACATAGCCCATATTTGGGAATAAACTAAAAATTGAAATGCACATTTAAAGTGGGTGAATTATACTATTTTAACTATATCCCAGTATTGTGATAATCATGTCACACAAAAGTTGGTGGATTATATACCATGTGAACTATATCCCAATAAACAAAGGTTTTAAAAAGTTATTTATAAATGGTTTCCTTAATTTCTCTGGGTCAAATTATAATAGTTCCTTTAAAGTTCTTACCTGCTAAATCAAACATCTGTACCCTATTCCCCAAAAGATAGTTTCTATTGCCTGTTCTTTTCCAGGGTATGGTTTACTTTCGTATTATTTTGCATATCTTTCACAATTTTATTGAAAAACATGTATTTTAAATAACATAGCAGTTCTGGATTCTGATTTTTTTTAGACAAATGTATGCATTAATTTGTTTGAACTCAATCTGTGTAGTTTGTTCCTCCCTCACTGTGCAACAATATCTCTGCTCAAATTCATTTTTTTTGTTTTAAAACCCAGCTCCTTAATACTCACTCCTGTGACATTACAACTCAGCCAGACATTGAATAGAGGTTGTATCCAAACAATATGAACCAGTCAACCTGCTGTATGGAATCTCTACGTGCATCTTATATGGGTTGGAAACATGCAACTCAGGTTAGTGCTTTCCATTGGATCTTCTTGTATTTCCTCTGCATTTGTTCCTGATATCATGTTCATTTAGGCACAAATGAATAGCTAGGACACTCTCTGGCTTTTCCTGTGAATGCATACAGACTTGTATGTGAGAATGGCTTTCTAGAGTTCAAGGGTTATGTGGAACTTATTAAGATTTCCCACGGCTATCCCATTACTTGAATCTCCCTTTAAAATAACTGGCTACTCTATAACTTGCCCCAACAGGGTTGCAACCTCAGGTTAGTTGTGTAGTTGGCTTCTCTGTCTCTTAGAGATTCTTACTGATTATGACTATGTGTTTGAGTGTGGAATTTGTCCACTATTTGCTCCAAATCTAGTGAGTCCCTATGACAGCAAAGTAACTGGCTCTCATTGCTTGCTTGCCATTGTGGAACTATTGCAATGACCAACCTGGGATAGGGTTACCAGAGAAGCATGCTCCAAGAAGACTACAGAGTATCACTATTTGTGCCAATGGTTTAGCAGTTTTTCTTGAAACAAATGTTTTTCAATTTTGTTCTTAGGCTTTAGTTGATTTCCAAAGTCTTGAAATGGTTGTTTGTGTCAATTGTGTTTAGTTTTACTGTTGTTTTTGGGAGAAAGTATTTGCCAAACTCCTTTTTATGCTAATACACATAGTTTCATAGACTTGCAGAGAATGGCAGTACAAAAAATTATTTACTTTGAAATACAGCTTCTAGCAGCACAGAAGTTTGGAATTTCACCCCACCTCCATCCACTAGTCTCTAGAAATGCAAGGATGACATTATTTATTATTTATCTTTATTATTTATTATTATTTTTACTAATCAGTAAGAACCACCACTGCCTTTAAGGTTTTGACATGAATTCTTGGAATAAATTTCCCCTACGGATATCTTTTTTTCAGGCATAAGTGCTAGGCAAATTCAAAGGACTTCATTATATCTTTTGTATCAACTACTTAGAAAAACATTCACATACATGTAGTACATTGGATCTACAAGCAACACAGAAAGAAATTAAGTCATGCAGCAATTATCAGTACTACTGGATGTATAGTTCTTCACAGAGTTTTCTTTGTCTCTTTCCAGTGGTACTTTTAGTTTCCTGTCTCATCTTGCTGTTAGCAGTGGATCTCCTTCTAAGGTTTTGAGCTTCTTGTGGAACTTGTCTTGTTGCCCTTGCATCTCTTACTGAGCTCTGTAAGTACAAAAGACATTCAATAAATGCCTCTTCCCATACTCCTCAGATACATGAGAAACACCAACATTAGAACTTTAGCATTGTCTTCATAAAAAGTTAATTTCTATCACTTTCCCTGATCTCTATCCTCTAGAGTATTATTATCAAACAATTTGATATTGTTTTGCAACACTTAAAATAATTTAAATTCTCAAGGAAATGCAGTTGTTTTCTAAATGTGGTTACCACAGCAGTATGGAACAGATATTAAGATGTCCATTTTCCAGAGAAATTGAGCCTATACAGTTTTTGTCAATCTCATGTCAAGGAAATGAAAATCTTTTATATTTTTCTTGAGAATGATAATGAAATGAGTAAAGCACAAACAAAAACATACAGAGAACAATGTTTAACCAATTAATAGACTCATAAATACCATTCTCTTTTCCTCTTTTATCATATTTCAGGGTATAATTTACTTTATAATTTTGGAATAATTAATTGAATCTGGAAGGCAGCTAACATTTTATGAACTAGTATGTCGTTTCTCAAATTTCTGACTCATATTTTGCATGATTCATGCAGTTTTAGCTTGCAAATTTAAAAATCTTTTTTTTTGAAAAATTCTATCAGCATTGGTACAAAATGGTAAAATGTTAATAGCAAGTTCTAGTAACAATACCTTCTGTTAATTCTCTCAGAAAAAAAAGATGATAATTACAATTTTAGGGGGTAGAAAGATACCAGTTATCTGTACTAGTTTTCAGTGCAAAATAGATTGAAGATAAAACCATAGCCACATTTTTCATTTTTTAGAGAAGGGCTAAATAATTAGTTTTATATAAAAATAAGATATTCTAAACTCAATGTAAAGAAACTTCAGAATTTATTTGGAAAACTTGTACTGAAATTTGACAGTTTTGAGACTGTAGTATCTGAAATTTATGAGCTAAGGAATTTAGTAAGTTCCTTTACTTCTCTGAGCCACAGTTTTCACATATGCTGAAAATAATGATATAATATTTGAACCAGTGCTTTCTTAAGTGAACTCTTAAGGTTGCCCAAATAACTTGAAATTGGGGCCTTCTCTAATTTGTTCTCCTGGATTTACATGATTCTTCCATTTATTTTCAGTGATGTAAAAGACCATGCAGAAGTATTGTCTTCAATGTCTACTTCTCTCTTAGATTCATACTGGCAGTGAGCAGTAAGCGAGATAATTAAAGGAAGTATTCGACAAAACCCAAAGGTCTTTTGTTTCCTGATGTTTATTGCACCTGGGTTCCATAGTCTTGCAAAGTGTGGATGTACAAAATACCATTTACTTTGGATCTGAACTGTTAGCACAGAGAATAGGCATAAACTTGTAATTTCACCCTTTCTACTGGGAATGACTGACTAGAGCATAAATGTCTTCATTGGATCTCTCTCAATTTTATTCAACTGCATGTAAAATTACAATGACATTAGACATTAGATCTTAAGTTAGATCTAAGTAAATTAGAAAAATGAGGAATAAGTAAGTCTTTCAGTGGGTCCGTGAGCTTTCTTTTACTGGATAACAAACCAGCCCCTACAATGGTTGTTAAACTTACATTCATTTTTGTTCTTAAGTGAAGGTGGGCTAGATGGATCTGTTGATCTGGGCTTGCTCACCTAACTGCATGTTGCTGGCAGGTTGGCTGGTTGGTTTAGTAAGGCCTCACTTACAATCTGGGTGCCCCAGGACAGTCCAAGCAACATAAGCTTAGTCTCTCATCATCTAGGATACTAATCTGGATTTTTAGAATAGCAGCTGATCAGACTTGTAAAAGGCCATGCAGAACTATTTAAGGGCTTTTAAGGCCCTGACTTGGGGCTGACATGTGAATATTTTCACATTCAGTTAGCCCAAGCAAGTAAAAATGAAATCCAAAGTCTAGGGGTGGTAAAATTAAACTCTTGATGAGAGTATCTGCAAAGTCACATTACTCGAGGTATGGATACAAACTGGGGAATAATTGCATAAATAGTTTGCAAGTGAAACTGAGGTGGGGTGGGGGTGGATAAGGACAGTCAGTGTAGGTAATGTATTATTGGGTCAGGAAGGTTGTAGGAATACCTGAGTCAATGTGGTTTGCATTACAGGAGGAAGCATAATTATGGAACAGGCAGACCTGCTCCTCTCAGAAGCATAGACAAATCTGTGCAGTGAATTATGCTCTCTGTGAGCACCCAGAGCCCAAGCACTTCCTCTTCCCTTATAAGGTTTTTCAGGAGCCTAGCACAAGGATATCAAGAAAGCTTGCTAACTGCTAACTGGTTGTGTGCATCCAGTGCCCAGGAATCCAGCCAGGGCCCTGGTGCTTCCTCTTCCCTTAGGTGTGTATGATCATGAGCCTAGCATGGGAGAATCAAAAGAACTTAACAGTTGGTGATTGGCTATGGACTACTATATAAGCTTTGTAGTTCCGCATTAAATTTGAGTTTGCTTCTACGAGAATCGGCTCCCCGCATCGTGGTCTGTTAGCGCGGCACACTCACCCTCCTTACTCCCACAGGCCACTCCTGTTCCACTTTACAACAGAAGATGGCATCTGATTCAAGAGGAAATAAAATACTAATTCCTCCAGAACACTTTCCCCTCCTCCAACCTGTTGTCAAGGTCACCTGCTTCCAGGGAATTTTTCCTCCCTGCAAGGGATTATTAACAGTAGCCTCTGGGGGTCTCCCTTTCTGCCTGTACCCCAGGCAGCTTCCTTCCACCCTTGAATCACTCTACCTTTTGGTCACTGGTCAAGTAGGCACAATGAGAGGAGGGGACATAAGAACAAAGGAAATCTGAAATCTATAAAAGGGGGAGGACACCCCCACTTCCTGGGGCACCAACTTGGACCCCCTCCTCTGTCCCTCTCTCTGTTCTATCCATATATAAATATACGTATATATATTTTAGATGTTGATAGACCTTTAATTTGTTCATTTATTTGTATGTGGTGCTGAGAATTGAACACAGTGCCTCACACATGCTAGGCAAGTGCTCTACCACTGAGCTACAACCCCAACCCTGTTCTACTCTTCAAATAAAACTTTTTGCTCTTGCTTTGAAGTTTCTCAGGTGTTAAATCTTCAACAGCGTGAATGGTGAATGGGACTTGATCCTGATTCTCAACAATAATATCAAAACATCACAAATCAAGATAATAACCCAATAGCAAGAGAGAAAGACATTCTTATTTCCTAATTAAGGATGGGATGAGAATATCTTACAGTCTTTTATTAGGGGATTCCTTCTCAACACAACAAACTGCCCCCCCACCCTCCGCCTGGGCAGATCTTGCCAAATAAGTAGCCATAAAAGCTTTGCCTTCCAATTTCCCTCAATACTACTAAAGTCATCATTTCTTAAATTGAAACATCTCAGATTTGGGGAAGGTATGATTATATGCTTTGGAAGAAAACTTATTCCCAGGAATACTCTTAGTTAATGATTTCAAATTCAAACATATCAAGACACTATCTCAAAAGATCACATTTATATTCCTCAGTAATATGACTACATGCATACTTCTGGAAAAATAGTCAAGCATTTTTTCTGGCATGAAATTTCTTCATTGTGTCTGAAGTCTAAAACAACTATATTACTTAACTTCAGAAACTGTTAGGACTATTGACTTTCTAGTAAAAAAAGCAGTAAAAAATTCCAAGAATTCAACTAATATATTTTTCCTGAACAGAGACTGCTAGATGTCTCTGGTGTTTGGATCGTTGACACTTTCCTCTAGATCTTATATATCACCAGGGAAATAGCTCAACCTTAGCAATGCAACTTTTAAAAATTATTATCCCCTCTTCGGATAGTTCATTAAAACTCATGCAGACCCTGAGGATACCAATTGATGTATCAAGATAGCCTGGCTTGAAGGAATTAAAATAGCTCCAATAGTTTCTGAATTGCAACCAAGGTGTTCTGCAAGTTGGGACACATGACTCTTTAAAGGAAGTTACAAAATCATTTTATTGGCTTGTTGCTATTGTCATCACCATTTGTTATTCCATATAAGATTAATATGTTTGAATTTGATGAACTACTGCTCTCCTAAAATGGAAACTTTTTAATTTACAAGCTCAATAAATATACTTCTATTAAATGCCCATGGTGAATGGCATCTTGAAACTTAATCCCTATTTCCATGAAATAGAGGAATTTTGGGTGCCCGTTGTTCACTTCTGAACCAACAAATTTATCATCCCAACAACAAAGTGTTGCTCAAAAGTTTTTTTTTTTTTTTTGTCTACAGAATCAGATTTCCATCACTCCCTCATTTGTTAGCAATTTAGTATTTCCTATTTATGCTTCTTAAGATTCTATCCCTTTGTTTCACTCTTAAAACAAACAATGGATTCTACATCAAAAATATCCTCAAAAGCACGGTAAAAAAAAAAAGGCTATTATTAAAAAACATTTTTTGTCTTTTTTAAACTAGTGGGGAAAATGGTAATTTTCATTGAGGTGAACTAAGACAATTTTTCTTCTGAAAAATAAACACACATCATAAAATTAAGCTTAAAAGTTCTCATTTCCAAAAGTTTCTCAATTATAAGAATATATGAGATACTTCTTCAGATGTTTTTTAAACAAAATTTACCTAGGAAAGATTTGAAACCTAAAAACGAGGAAAGCAAAATGTTTTCACCAACTCATATGCTTCCCAATGTCAAAAATTGCCATTTCTTTTTTTCTTCTCATTCCCTATCAGAGAAAATGATTGTGTATATAATATATACAATAAATATTATATATACATATGTGTGTGTGTATATATATGTATGTAATATATATATATATAAATTCAAAATGTGCATCAGAGGAGGATAATGAGGTTATTGATGAGAAAGAGAATTAGCATTTAGATGAGGAGGCCATCCAAGTGGATGTGGATGAAATCTAACATTTTGATACGATCTTTTTTGTGCTGTTGGAATTTTGTCACTAAAATTCAAATACTATAATTAATTTCCTGTGATTCTGCTTCTACTTTCTTTTTATCATTGTTGTTTTACTGTGAATTGATCCTGTTTCACTTGCCTAGTAGTTTCTTTTGTTGTTAGGTCTCATAGATGAAATGTTGTAGAGAAGGGTTAAGAGTACCACTGAACCCGGGATCAGCAAAATTGTCCCACAGGACAAATCTCGTTGTCTTTTGTCTGTTTTTCTAAATTAAGCTTTATTGAAGCACAACCAACTTATATATTGTCTATGGCTTCTTTCACACTACAATAGCAGAGTTGTATAGTTGCCAGAGAGACCCAAAATATTTACTATCTGGTTCTTTGTAGACAAAGTTTGCTGACTCATAATCTGTACTGAAATGTTTAGATTGAATTTTTTTTTCCAATTTTTGGTTGAATGACAATTTTCCTACACTTCAAAATTTACACTTATTGCATTATTCCTTTTAAAAGTAAAACAGAGAGAGGTGGAATCTGTTGTATATACCCAAAATATTTATCTTTTCTCTGTGATCAGGCATACATTTTATGGTATGCTTAGTAACTCTTTCCACATATGGTCTAAGTTGTGTGAACATGATCTCAATTAAAAGTTTTAGCAAATATTAAGATATAAAGAAGAAAAGTAACACATATGAGAATTTTGTAGTAAAATCACAAAACATCAAATACCAAAAAATACAGGGGCAGGAAGATACCCACTGCATCTCACTTAAATGCAGAATCTAAAAAAAGCCAATCTCATAGAAGTTGAGAGTAGATTTGTGGTTATCAGGCTGGAGAGAATAGGGAGGAAGTGTCTACATGTTATGGTTATGGTTAGACAGGAGAAATAAGATCTAGTGTTCTATTGCAGAGTAGGGTGAAAATATGTATTATATATCATCAAAGTACTATATAGTTTTAAAAAGCTAGAAGAAAGGATTTTGAATGTTTACAAAGCAATGATAAATGTTGGAAGAGATAGATACGCTTAAGATGATTTGAACATTATACAATGCATACGTGTATCAGAAAATCGCAGGGTACCCCATAAATATGGACAATGTCATGTGCCAACTAAATGTCAACTCCAGTTGCAATTGTAAGGGAGATTATAGGTCTGCATGAGTGAGTGGACTTTTTCCACATAATAATAAACACATTAAGATATGGTAGTTATATTCTTCATTAAAAGCTAAATCCCAAGGAAATTTGAGAAAATCACACATGGACAATTGTTTCATTTGTCTTTATTTAAGGTATTTACAAATGACTTACTGGATGTCAAGCACTTGGGGTTGGTAATGGAAATACAGATACACAAGAGTTATGTACTCTAAGTTACTTATACCAAGCAGGGAAAGGATAACAGAGTAAATGTTATGTAACTGCTGATCTACTAAAGGTCTGTGCAGAACCTTATGTAGCCCAGAAGACAGATGGATGAACCAGCCTCATGTGTGGAGCAGTCTTTTGAGACATGGGCTTTTTATCAGGAAGAAAAGTACAGGAAAGACGCTTCAGATAGAAATAACACTATTGAAAATCAACAGATCTAGAAAAGCATGGCAGAAGTGGAAAGAACATGACATATTTGCAAATTTGTGTGTAGCAGACACTCTAGGTGTCTGTCCTATCCATATTCATGCTGGCAGCAACTTATGGCCAGCATATAAGCTCTGCCTGATGGTATCCCTGGACACAGGAGTCTGCTCAGTCTGCAGGCTGGAAGTGTCAGAGTGTGAATGCTCTCTGGAACTGCCCTCAAAGTATGACAGATGGGGATAAAAAAGGGAACCTTCCAGCACCCTTTCTCTTGGGTGGGATAACTATGAATGTGCATCATATGTCACCCAGTGCCTACAGGGGAACAGTGTGCATTTGAGCCCACAAAAGTAATTGCTAGCTGGGTGGGGTGGCATATGCCTATAATCCCAGCGGCTTGGTAGGCTGAGGCAGGAGGACTGGAAGTTCAAAGCCAGCCTCAGCAACTTAGCAAGGCCCTAAGCAAATCAGGGAGGCCTTGTCTCTAAATTAAAATTATATATAAAAATAAAGGGCTAGAGATGTGTTTCAGTGGTTAAGCACTCCTGGGATCAATTCCTGGCACTCCCCCACCCAAAAAAATGGATCAGAGAAACTTGCCAGATGTTGAAAAGTTTTGTTTGTTTGACATTCTGATAACTTTGGTCTTTTTCTTGTGATGAGAAGCTATTATGGGATTGTAAGTAGGAGAATGACAGAATCAGTTTGAACTTTTGAAAAATAACCTAATAATAATGGAATGCAGGAATGATTCCTTATATCTACAGCTACAGTAATAGTGTAGGAAAAAAAGAATTATGGCCCAAACAAGAAAATAGATGATATTATGGGAAACCACAGACTTAAGAGACATTGCAGGAGAAATGACATGTTGTGATGATGAGACTGGTTTTAGGCGGTTTGGAGGGTAACATTTAAAATAAAAATTGGTGCTTGAGAAGGTAATACTACTAGTCAAGACAAAGAACAAGCCAGGCTGAATTTACTTTTGTTTATTCAAGAGAGGCATTCTGATGTTTAGTTGGAAAAATAAACTATAAGTGGGAATTGATCAGCCTCAGGAGAGTTGATTCTCTGTCCAGTGATCCAGAAAATACAATTCTGCTCATTTTAATGTCAGCATAACTCCCATTTTTGTCATTAGATATGAGCAGACGTTGAGGTAGGGAAGGAGGCGCACAAGTGGGATAACAGAAAATGGTATAGAAGTAGTGTAACAAAGCTCATCTCTCTTTTTCTTAAGAGGACCACTGGAATGACTTCCAACTTGGGGACAAAGTCCCTCTTCTCACTTATGCTGTTTGCTGTGACATAGAAGAAGATGAAAGGTTGGCTATTTTGAAAGGATTGGCCACCATTGTAAGTGTGCATTGTACAAATGGAGAAACAAAGGCATGGGGGTGATCTGTGGACATCCTGGGGCTAGTAGTTTTTATCATTGGAACCCCACTTGTTTATTGTAAGTAAGCCTAGTTTGTCACACACAGTGAGTGAAGTAAGTAGGTGAAGATCCCAGTTTGTTTAACCAGAGGAAATGGTTTGCCAATGGTTGGGGCATTAGAACAGCAAGAGGGAGAAAGGGGTTTGTTCAGTTGAAGCGTTTGCACACTTGCCCAACTCTGACGGATTCAGCAACAGTGAAAAAACTACTAGGGGGATGAGAGTAAACAGAGTGACTACTGGCAAATGAATTTTTTCCAATGGCTTCAAGGCTCCCTTGATAAATAGTTATTCTTTGGCAGCACATATACATTCAACCTATTTTTAAAATGAAGTCTATGAACCTTGTCAATTGGGTAAATTGAAATCAATAGTGACTGGGGAGATATTCACTTCACTACAGATCAGTGCACATCTCTTCATTGCTAGTGGATATGGATCAGAGAGAGAGAGAAGGAAATCTCATTCCATCTCAGGGATAGAAATTTCTACAAATTCTATTATTTTGTAAAATGTGCTACCCTCTTTAACAAACGTTTATTCATGGCCTTCTGGACCATGGGCTGTGTTCTACTTGCTAAGTGAACCACAGAGCTAACGCCCTGTATATTTTTGTCTCTGCTAATTGCAGCCTGGCACAAGGATACATGGCTGTAAGGTATTCTGGTAAATATTACCCAGCTCTACTTCTTCTTTTCCTCATATAATTTATTACCTTCTAAAATATAAAGTGATTTACTCATTCACTCTGTTTACCCTTCATTCCACTCCCCGATTGTTTTTTCACCTGTTTCCCAGGCACCCAGAAGAGAACACACTAGGTGCAAAATGAATACTTATTGAACAACTCAATTATTATTCCTAAGTGAGTCCCAGGAGATGCATTTTAACAAGAGCTATTTTTTGTTCAAAGCTGTATTCGAACATATTTTTATAGGTGCTTTGAAAATTCTTGAGCATCACTTGTTCATTAAAGTATTTGAAATGTGTTTTCTTACAATCTTGTTCATGCTAGGTTAAAAATAAAGGTAAGATTTGCTTGGGAAATGTAAAATATCACTTATCTGTTCAAATGTTTATATTCCTAATTAATAAAGTTAAAAGTTATGGTGCATTTTTATGGTGAGAATAGCATTTGTAAGAAAAAGAAAATTCTGGTTGCTAATACTAATATTCTCGCTCTCAGGTAAGCATATGAAAAACCTTTTTTGTTATCACTTAGCCTTTAGAGGTGTTTAATTTATGCCTACAAGATTCTTCTTCAACAGTGTCCTTTATTAGATTCTAGGTGTCAATTCCTGAAAAACATCCTTAGTATAACCTTCAGGAAAATGAAGATCGAGAGCCTCTGAGCCAGGCATGGTGGCACACACCTGTAATCCCAGTGGTTCAGGAGGCTGAGGCAGGAGAATTGCAATATCAAAGCCAGCCTCAGCAAGTTAGTGAGGCCCTAAGCAGCTTAGCAAGATCCAGTCTCAAACAAACAAACAAACAAACAAACAAACAAACAAACAGAAATAGGGTGAGGATGTGGTTCACTGTTTAAGCACTTTGGTACCAAGGTTCCAAGTTCAATCCTTGGTACCAAGAAAAAAGAGCTTCTGGCACGAAGTACAGGATTAACAGATTTATGGGATCTTCAGAGAAAATTACATTCCTGGATAATCCTGCCAACCAGTTACCATTCAATTTATAATAAATACACATAACATACTAGGATATTTTCAGTTTATATTCTAGTTACAGCTAGTTTATAGGGGAGTACTGTGGTCTCAGTTTAATTAAACATTTTATATAAGAAATTATTCTTGGAAAATTTGAAATTGAAAAACCAAAAGCCTTTAGCTTCATTGTATCCTCAAGGACAGTTAAAATACTATAAGTAAAATCAAATGAAACAATATGTACATTTTTAACAGGGTATATCAGTTTTGGAATTGAAATTTGATGGGATGCCATGGAGTAGAATGGTGGACCTGATCTCTTCTAGAGGGTTTTAATTTAATTTTTAAAACAAGCAAAAGTCAAGCAGACTGACATCTCAACTGTCTTCATTTCTCTTGCCTATCTCCAGCCTTTCCTTTCCTCGGCATTTCCTTTGGTTTTTGGACACCACTATGGAATTATAATAATGAAATTTATTGAGGAAAGACTCAATGGATGAATGGACAAAACATGGTATACCCATAAAATGGAGCATTATTCAACCACAAAAAGAAATGGAGTATTGATTGTATACAAGAATGAACCTTAAAAGTATCATGCTCAGAGGCCCAACTCCAAAGGCCATAAGTTGAATGATTTCATTTATATGTAATGTCCAAAATAGGCAAGTCCATGGAGACAGAAAACAGATTAGTGGTTGCCAGGAACAAATGGGAGAGAAGACCAAGGAATGACTGCTACTGGTTTCTTTAGAGGGTACTAGAAATGTTCTGGAATTAGTAGTGATAGCCACACACTTGGTTGAAATTCACTGAATGTACATTCAAAAAAGATGTGTAATCTTCACTTATTAGGTGGTTATGTCAATTCAGTAAATGTGTTTTATGGTATAATTCATGTCTTTTGTACCCCTATTCATTTCTTGTCCTCTCTATACTTTTTAGATTCTTTTCATCTATACACTTACCATATTCTTTTTAAAATATGGTATATATTGATGCCTTCTTTTAATATATTTTGGTGTTCTCCTTTGAGGTGCATACATATTTAAGATTTTTTTCCTCCCGAATTGGCCATTTTTATTTCCAAAGAAAATTATACCATGGCACTTATCACATGTTGCTGTAAAATGGTGAAAAAGAAAATATTAAAATATTAAAAAGCAGCCAGTCCTGATAAAACAAGAAGAATGTTCAGAGACCTGTCAGAAACTCTGTAGGACTCCTTTTCTCTGGCAATACTCCTTGTCTATTTTGCCCAATATTTTTATAGTCACTCTGGCTTTCTTCTTCATGTTTATACTTTATACCATTTTCCATTCCTTTACTTCTAATACATCTGTTTTTATATTTAAGATGCATTTATAGTGTATATCTAGGCCTAGATTTTAAACCAATCTGACTTTTTAATTGGTCCATCTAGGCCTTTCTATCTTATATAATTAAAATTTTATGGGGCTTTTGACATGGTAGGGTAAATTTATTCTTTTGCAACTTGTTGTCTATTTGTTCCACCTGTATTTTGTATCCTTTTCTTTTACTTCCTCCTTCTTATTTTTACTTTATTTTGGATTATTTAATTTTTTGACAATTTCTATTTCATTTCTACAGTAGAGCATATTAATATGGTCTCTTATTTATTATGAAACTGTGCTAAAGAAGTAGTGCTTGAAGTCTTTGATTTTTAAAAATATTTTAAATGGAGAAAAGATTTTTTTAAAAAAGTATTTACCAGTGTATTTGCCATTTCTGTCATTTTCCTCCCTTTGAGAAGGAGAAAAGTTGGAACACAATGACCTGCTGTCTGTTTTATGAATAAAGATTTATGGCTGCTATGAACATTGATGTGGCTGTGTCACTGTAGTATGCCGATTTCAAGTCCTTTGAGTAAAAACTAAGGAATGGGACAGTTGGGTCAAATGGCGGTTCCATTCCAAATTTTCTGAGGAATCTCCATACTGCTTTCCAGAGTGGTTGCACCAATTAGAAGTCCCACCAGCAATGTATGAGTTTCCTTTTTCCCCACATCCTCGCCAACACTTGCTGTTGCTTGTATTCTTTATTTTTTTTTATTTATTTTTTTTACCTTTTAGCAAGCATGATTTATTTATTTAATTAAAAAAAATTTTTTTATTTGCTTATTGATTCATTG
>JAJEJO010002028.1:287429-333670 GCA_020662805.1 Glaucomys volans
TACATATTTGTAGTGAATTAAATTGATTTTTAGAGTTTAAACCATATTCCTTCAGTTGATTGAGTTTGATGGTAATGTATAATTTATTTATGAATTTTAAGAGGTTTTTACCAGGGTTCTTGTGTTTGACTGACTTATTTATATTTCTCTTATTGGGGTTTAATGACCCTTGGAATCTATTCCTTGATGTCTTTTAACAATAATGAGTAAATCTTGGTTATTGTCACTATATGAGTTCTTCTGCCACATTCTTTCCTGCTTTTTGTTCTTGGACCCCAATTATACTTTAGACTTTCTACCATTTCTCATAGATTCCTCTGTCTTTTACTGTTTCTTTCATATTTTGTGTTCCTATACTTCAGACTAAATATTTTCTAATGACTCCCTTCTATCACTTATTCTCTCCTAAATTATTTTAATCTATGGACAATCCCAGCCATTTAGTCATAATAATTCTTGAATTTTACAAATGTTGAATTTGTTTTGCTTTTACACTTATTTACTAAATTCTCCATTTATTCATCTAACTTCTTGTATACACTAGTAATTGTTATTGCAATATCTATTTCTCCTAACCTCAATACCTAGACTCCCTATATTTTCCATATAGTTCTATTTTTCCTTTTATTTTTTTGAATTCTTATTTAGCCTGGTCATTTTGGGTTGAATACTGGGCATTTGTATGAAGACTTCTAGTATAATTTGAATCTCTGACTCATGTTATCTTCCTCTAGAGGATATCTACTTCTGGGCCTTTCATGTACTTAGGTGAAAGTAAATCACCAGTTCAGACTGGGCTTCATTTTTTTTGTGCATATTGGTCTACTTGAGTATAGCCTTTCCCCAATTTCAAGTGAAATTCTGAAATGTTTGTAAGAACCCCTCCTTCTAGGGATATCCTAAAGTGGAATTTTTGTGTCCCCAGCCCTATGAAATTTACAACGCTCTGTTTAGCTTGTCAATCACTCTGCAGAGGCTTTCACATCTTCTAATGCCTCAATGAACAAATGAACCACATATCTGACCTCTGTTCTTTTGTTTTTCTCTCAGATTTTAGCCACTTACATTCTTTTTGCCTCCTTATCCTGTTGATCCTTTAAAACATATCTATGTATATATTGTCCCTAGCTTTTAGTAGTTTTCATCAGAGGGACAGTTTGAAAGAAACTTGTCTTCCAATGCTAGAAGCAACTGTTGAGGTTTTAAATTTCACTGCAACATTTTCTTTTGTATCTAATTATGTGTGTGTGTGTGTGTGTGTGTGTGTGCACGCGCATGAGTAATACATACACACTACCTGGTCATATTTAATAGTCTGTTGTGTATTTATTAAATATAAATATTCCATTCTTTTATTTCATTACCACACCCATTTTTATGTTCTACAAATAATTTTTCAAGCCTCTACCTATCTGATACCATTGTTTATAGCTTCTCTATATTATTAGTCATGATGGTTTGTTTTCTCATTTCTTTTTGTGTATTTTTTATTGTGAGCTCACGATTTGAACTATTTTGTCTATGGCAATTCTTTGAGTCTGACATTGAAAATCTTCAATGTAGGTTTGAATTATAACCTCAAACCCATATTAGTATGATGAGTAATTCTTAGATGAGACCTTATTTTCTTTGTTCCTTTCTTGTTACCGGTAGACAGGCTGAAGTAGGAAAGCATCCCTTGTTAGCATGTATTTTCTTACATGTCATTGTTTGTGGCCCTGCTTTTACATGGGTGTCTCCAACCACTCTCAGTCCTCAGGTTGCCCCCTGTCCTCCCATCTAGTGAACACTTCACAACCCAGGTGGTGGGCCATTGCAGAGCTACAGGAGCCCCAGGGGAAGCTGAAAGCTCAGATCTTCCATTACCACTGTGAAATTGTGGATTTAGATCCTTGTTTCTCCTTACTTTTCTCCACTTTTGTAATTCAAACTACTTCACGTACTTTATGTATCATTTATTCTTATGTGTTAGAGTCGGTTTCTTTCTATATCAAGTTCACTATATTGCCAAACATATACGCTTTAGTGCTGTCAAACTGATTCTCACAAGTTTCAAATAGAAACCACGAGGCATAGTTTTTGAGCAGGGCATGTGATATAATATGTGCTCTCATGGAGAAATATCTAAAAACAGCAGTCTTTTAATCTTCATCTTGGCAAGTAAATTGAGCATGTTAAATAAAATATAGGCTGTTAGGGAGAGGATATCGCTATTATGTTTAAGGGGTTGATGAAGGTTATCCAGATTCACTATGCTTATTTAGATTAATGACATAGATATTGACAAAGACATTAACTAAAATATATCCTGTTATCTATTACTAGATGATAGGTAGACATTTGAAATACAGATTCCCTAAATAAGTCATAACTATAAATACTTCCTCCTTCTTGCTTTTGAATTTTCTATGGAGATTCAAGCTCAGTTCATCCCACTCATGATCTGGTCCTTTATGACTGTATGAGGTTTAGAATGGAGTGTGAATGCATTGCCAGAAAGTTATGCAGAATAAAAAGTGGGGCAGACAGATTTCCTTGGTATAAAAAGTAGTTTAGAATTGTATTATAGTAGCTATCTTCACTAATACAAAAGTGAAATTAAAAAAAAAATAATACTATTGATCCAAAGAAAGCAACCTATAGCAACTGAATCTGGCTGTCCACTTTCTCCAAATTTTCTTCAAAGTCAGATGATCATAAATACCAATAAAATTCAGAGAAATTGTGACTCAAGAATATTAAATCTCCCCTATTTTAAATTTTGATACTAAGATAACAGACTGAGATATTCAGCCAGAAAAGAACTCAGGAAATCAAACACATCTGTATACAACAGACTCTTGAACATGGCTTTGAATTGTGTGGGTCCTCTTACATGTAGTTTTTTAAAAAATTATTTTAGCTGTGTGGCAATTTGAAAAATTCATAAACTGCATAGCCTAGAAAGAAAAAAAATGTAAAGAAAAAGCTATATCATGAATTCATAAACATACACAGGTAGAAAGAGAAAATTGATAAAAATTTCTTCACACAAACACAGAAAAATGATGCCATTCACAGTCTAGAGATATGTAAACAAATGTAAAGATTCAGTATTAAGTCATAACTGCATGAATTAACTACAGTATATATTACACCACTGTAATGATTTTGTAGGTGCCTTCTGTTGCTATTGTGATAAGCTCAAGTGTTGAGAGTATCTGTTTAAAATGCTATGTGATGTTAGGCATCTCTGCAAAAGCAGTGTGACTCTCAATAAAAAGTGATCTCTAGCAATTCTTATGTATTTTTCACTGTATACACTACCTATAACATACAAAATGGGTTTTGGGCTGGGGTGTTGTTCAGTGGTAGAGCATTATCACCACATCCAGGAGACTGGATTCAATCCCCAGCACAGCAAAATAATTAAACAAACAAACAAACAAATAAATAAAATAACATAAATTTAAAAGTAAAGCTTTAATTGACTTTTTGTGTTTTTGGTAAGACTACCAGTCCACAGCAGGCTCTTAGGAGGTAAGTTTTAGGTGAGTCAAAATTATTCAAGGATTTTTCACTGCATAGTTGTTGACATTGATCTCCCCAACATTGTTCAAGGGTCAACTGTACTTCTTGGGCTTAAAACAAAAAACTCTTTGTTGATAAAATTCAGCCAGAAAAATAAATTTAAATGGAGTTCAAGACTTGAGGCATTAGGGTTAAAGACCTCGTTGTAAGCTCAGAATTAATTGAAATTCAGAACAATACTAAACAATTATGCATATTATGGTTACAGAATAGAGTTTGAGAGCTGTAGACATGGACATTATGAAAAGCATATGTAAAAAATGTACCTCACCAGTAACAGGATGTGGTAGAAGGGAAAGTGTGAAAAATGGTGAAAATATTGTCTTCATTTCTCATAATAGTAATCAGTCTTGTTGTAAGTAGAAACATGGTTAAAAGTGCTTTTCATGATCCTTAAGCTTAAAGTGATATTTTTGGGACAATATCTTTTCTAGTAAATAATATTTGCCAGCAAATCAGAAGTTCTTTGAGCATTTTTTCTTTTCTGTTTAATTAGCAAAGTATTAAAGACAATTTAATTTATTGTTAAAAACAGAATGTATAAGTGAATCTAAGGACTCTAGAAAGAAAATATTAGAATTGTTATTGAAATATATTTTTATCTATAAATGAGGGAATAAAATTTTACTAGATTTATTACACAGTTTGGCATCTCATTTTTTGGTCATATAATTCATGTGGTGGGTTAATGACCCAAATGCCTTGATTCCTCACTCCTCCCTGAAATCAAATTCATCACAATGTGTCTTTGAAAGTCCTCTCACTAAAAGGAAGAATCTGCCCATCCCTGATCAGCGCTCATTAAGCCTTGCCATGCCTTTGTTCAACAGAAGGCTGGTAAAGGCCATGGCCTGGCTGGTTTAGAGCCTCAGGAGGACTTACTTCCTTCCCCCTCTTTCTAAGATGGCTATGACTGGTTTGGGAGCACTTATGGGGTACTGAATCTCTTACTTTCTTCCATTTCAAATTGCCTTTCTTATGCCTCCTTCTTTTATCTGTCTTCTTTCCATACTCCTGATATTTAAATTGTTTTATTCTATTTCCTCTAGTTTTCATTTGCATTTTTCTCCTTCAAATCAGAACATTGCTACTATGAGTTTTTCTGAAACTGAAAAAGAAACATGAATGGGAAGAAGCTGTGTCTGTCTGCATGACACCATTCAAATAGAAAGTAAAAATTTTGATTGCATACTTAGATTTATTTGAGAATGCATTTTTGGAAATGTGCTCTGTTTTATCTGGAAATAAGTATTCAGAATGTTGACTAGAATGTATGATTTTAACTAAGTTTGATCTTGTGTGAACACAGCTAGGACTAACTGTGTGATGGATATTTAACACTTGGTATTACCTTTAATTTCTTGGATACTCTGTGCAGATGATAATGACAAATGCTTCCTTTATCTATTTCATAGTACTAAATTCAGATTAAATCACTGGATTTTCCATGTGCTTTCTCCCTAATAACAACTATTTTTTACTAATTGTATAAAAAAAATGAAATAAACCGACTTTGCTGATTGCAGTATTTTTTATATCCATGTCTAACCCCCAGAAATGATCAAATCCTTCATAGGTCTCAAATACAAAATCAGTTGCTGCATACTGATGATTGACAACACTTTTTGGAATGTCCATTAAGTAAGCTATGACACAAAGCTTCTTCCATAACCCTTCTTTAGCTTCCTTTTTCTATCTGAAAAAACAAAAAACAAAAAACAGCCATTTGTATTTCTTAGATGATTTTAAAAACTGAAGTGATTTCCTTGTTTCACTTGAAACTTGTGAAAAAATCTTCATGAGATTTCTGCAGAAGTCATTGGAGAATAAAAAGCAGTTTTTGTATACAGTCTGAATTCTTTTTAACTTCCTCATGACCTTGAATAGGACTTTACTTCAAATCTTTGTATACTTGTTTCCACTAAGTAATACATGTGGTGAATGGGTTCTGTAGGAAATTGGAACAAGGTCACATATTGGGTTAATTCCAAACAGCCTCTGCTAGTTTCCAAGTCACTTGCTGAGAAGCAGGTAATCATTCCTTTCAGAAGTTATACTCTCTGGCATAAAAAAGGGGAGGTTTTAGGAATAGTCTTCTCACATTTTTTTTTAAATTAAAGGAGAAATATAGGACTGTTTTAGGTTTGTCTCTGGCAATCCTTTTAGAAACTCTGTGTTTCACGTGTGACATAAGTAACCCATGCATATAAGCTAGTTGGTAAACTCCATGAAATATTGTGTAGAAGGTCAGGTAGTAGCATTTGCCACATTTACCACTTTCTTAACATTTGTGTGTGTGTGTGTGTGTGTGTGTGTGTGTGTTCGTGTGTGTTATTTTTAGAAGTCAATCCAGACTGCTTTATGATTGCTTTTATCTCTCATTCTTTTACTTCTTAGTACTTTTTGTTTCTTAGAACAATATCCTTCAGGAACCTACTTAATCTTACCCTTTCATATTAAAAAATGCAAGACCTTTGATATGTAAAAATATGTTTTGAAAAATTAAAAGCTCATGTTTTTAAGAGTACTTTAAAATGGCAAACAGGGCATGTAAACAAAGCATAATTTGGACTACAACATCTGATTTCCCCCAAAGTATAGGGGAAGTAGAGACTTTTTATTAAATTATCATGATGATAATCCATTCTTGCTAAGAAGTAAGGTCCACATTGCCCTCCATAAATGGTTAGTAGAATTTCTCATTTATTGCTGCACATCTCTGACTAATAATTTTATGACAATGTAAATATTCTAAATGGAAGCTAAAGAGAACTTCCACTGAGGCTACAATGAAGTATAGAAAAGGGAGAAATGCATAAGAAGATTTTATTTAGTAATTGGTTTTGGTTTGAAGATGCAGATTCCCCAGTTTACTTTCCAATGCTGTGTTGTCCTTTCTTGTTTTCTGAGATGCTAGCTATTGCATCATTGCTGAACAAGTCTGGTGACTTGGGCTGCATCTCTATGTGTTGGGTAGGCCCTGTACACTTGGGATTTTTTAAAAATGATCCCCCCCACCACCCCTGTGGTGGTTACAAATATACATCCATATTTTCCTCTTTAGTTAAAATATTTTGTTTAGTCCCTATATAACAAACAGTATAGACTTGCATTAAATATCAGCTCATAGGCTGTGGTTCCATGTGGTTTTGCTCCAAAATCATGTATATTCACTAAGCAACACTCAGTGGTCCTTAAGAATAATATCAAGTATGGGGATGGCATGTGTTTTCCAAGTCTTCCAGAATATTTAGTTGAGTTTGTTTAATTGACAACAAATAAAATTAATACCAAAGTATGAGTTAATACCAAAGTATGAGTTAATGCTGATATTTTTCAGATAAGGCTTTTGAACCTGGAGTTATTTTGTCATCAGTATGTAACCAGGGTACACCTGACACCAATATAGAGATAACCAAGGATACTATTATTATTTTGTAGCCTTTGGACATTTTTGGACAAAAAGTGATAAATAATTTTAAAAAGCATACTTTATCTTTGAAATACTCAAAATTCAGGTAAATCACAGAGTTTAAAATAATTTTTGTATTTGGATTCTTATTGGTTGTAACACTGTTATAAATTATGTGATTTTTTTTATCCCAGTGATTATCTGCTTGTAAGCATTCAGTCACAGGGTAAAGTAACTTGTAATACAAGATGTTTATACTTGGATTGACACATTAAAACATTTCATAACATATTAAAGCAGTATATGAAATTGCAATCTTCTGCTTATTGTTCATAAATAAAAGTTCTATATGAAAAATAATGTTATTAATATTTTTATATCTGGGACACTATTATTAAAAAGGCATCCAGAGTATTTTTTTGTGATTAAAGTGACTTCTGAACATGAGAGAATAAAATAGTAAAGAAAAAATGTTATCTTATAGATTCAAAAGTTGATACAGAGTGGAAAAAATCAAAATTAAATAATTTAAAAAAAATAAAGATCAGAATACTGAAGGACAATTAGAATGAGATCAGTGTTTGTTTCAAAATTATTTGGTGGATCAGTAGAAAGTGTAATTATTATAATACAAGTTTAGAATATACCAACACTACCTGGAAATTTTGGAAAAAAAAATGGTTGCAACCACACTGTACCATATTATAAGTTCAGAATTGATTTGAATAAAATGCTAGTCAGAGTTTAAATCAGTGATAAATTAAATAATTATAGGTAATTGAGGGATAAAGTGGCATAGTACTATAAATACATTTGCTGTATGTATTTTGGATTTTGGGGGAAAAGTTTATGAAAAAATGAAATCAGCAAAACACAATTCTCTGCAGGTTTTTTTTTTATTCATTTGTAAAAATGTTTGGACTTTTTCCCCCAAATATTTGTAAGTGGGAGGAAGTGTAACATGCAGAAAGCTATGCATTTTTCTTTATCTATAGCCATTATAGCCATTCATTGTCCTGCTTCTGGGCTAAGCATCCAGTGACATCCATGGTCTATGAATCAAGTGTACATTACATTTTCTCTGTGTTTGTGACTCCCAAAGACTCTGTGTGGTAGTATACCCTCAGCCTATTGAAATTTGTTGTAAGTTGAGCTAAGTCTTTTCACCTGCTAGTTAGTACCTAGTATCTGTCCTGGTATACATATTTTCTGGTCATCTCACTCTTTGAAGGCAACTGTCTTCCTTCAGTTTACAGTTCAGCTGCTGTATGTTTTCAGCTATCTAATGAGTTCAAGAAAAGTTTTAGTTTGGCAGATTATTTGACTTTCATTGCTTTTGAAGTTTCAGAACAACATTTTCCAACTTTCTGCATCTTCTATGGAAATCAGAAAACTTTATTCTGTTTACTTGAATTGAAACTTTAAAATATTTGACTACTTGTTAGTGGTTTATAGGAACTTGGTGAATTTAAATTTATTATAAATTATTACTTTTGTCCTATCTTTGATATATAGCAATATTAATGACATTTTACTTCCTTTACTATTCTGATTTTTGCCTTCTTATTATTATGCATTTTAGTTCCAACTATATTTTACACTTCAAGAAACTTACAACTGTTTTAGAACAGTGAATATCACTTTATATTTGCTAATATATTGGTCCTCTACTTTGGTTATCTTTGGTTCCTGGACTTCATGTTTCTGTATGTGTTCATTTTCCTTTTGCCTAACTTTCCTAGGCTCTCATTTAGAGAGTCTCATTTGGTTTTTATAAAGTATTTATTATATCTTCATTTTTGGAAGATAGTTTTGCTTGATATAAATTTTTACTTTGGCATTTATGTTCTTACAACTTTTAAAAAATATTATTCCTTTGTTTAGTATCTTCCATTCTTTCTTTGGAAAAGTCATATTAAAATCTTATTTCTTTGAAGAGATAGTGTCTATTTCTTTCTGGCTACTCTTAAATTGCTTTATTTTTCTTTTCTTTTTTGGGGGGATTATACAGCAGTTTCATTACAATGATTATTTGTTCTTTGTATAAGTTCTGCTTGGGTCACATTAAACATCTTGATAGTTGACAATTATTATTTGTTAGTGTTTCCTTAATACTTTTGGGTATTTATTTTTTGTTAGCATTCTAAGAAATCTTTCTTTTTATATAACTGCTTCTTTCCCTAATAGCTTACTCTTATTACTGATAAATTACCCTTTGGATTTGCATTGAAATTACAAATTGGATGTTTTCTAGAGATCATCACTTGTTTTTCAAACTTTTCTGAATGTATGGTTTTTATATTCGAGTATTTTTTAGAGTTTATTTTCTATTTCTTTAGAGTTATTTTCTATTTCTTCTAAAAAATGACAGCTTAGATTGATCAGTACCTTAGACCAAATAGGCTAACTAGTGTCATTCAGTGAAATATTTCTGCCTTCATAAAGTACTCTGCAGATGTTCCTGGCCAAGCAATTCTCTGATATATGATGGCACTATGTAAGAAAAACAAGACTGAAGTATGGAAAGGCAAATCTCTTCACTGAGGTCTATAGACTTGAAAGAAAGAGTCAGAGGATAGCCAAGCTTTAAGAGGAAGAGAAGTAAACATTTCTCCATGTGAGGGAAACAGCCTCTGGTCTTTGAAAACTAAACTATGACTTCAGACAACAACTAAAGTCGATGATGCAAGGCCTAAGTGAATGGTTCAAGTTCACAGCCTCAGGGAACATACATAACCCATCCATGTCTTAGGAAAGTTACAGGTCTTTCTGGGTCTGTGTGGGACCCAGGGTGCCCTAATGGAGCATAGGCCTATGGGAGTCTCAGCTGGAGCTAGACATCAACCTATGGCCACATGAGAGTCAGTAAAAGCACAGGGGGTGGTAGGTCAGGCTGGTTTGACCTATTTCCCAGTAGACTTGGTTAAAGTGAAACTGTCAACAATACAAAGTCATGTTCGTGAATACAGGCCCTGGAGGTAGGTTGGAGGAGAACATTATTTGCCACTTTTTCATTTCAAGATTTCTTAACTCCAAGTGTCCCAAAGACAGTTTGATTTTTTAATTTGCTGGTGATAGACTGGCAATCTCATTTTGCACCTGGGGCCTAGGAATGAACTGAGGGTGTACTAACTTTGCATGTGTGTGTTCGCTCAATGGAGTATCTTCTGCTTCCTACAATATGTAGTCTCAAGTTGGCTCAAAGCTTGCTAATAATATACAAGTGAGAGAATATTCCTTGGAAGCAGGTTTCTCAAACCTATAGCAGCTCCATGGCAAGAGACAGCAGAAACAGCCACTACAGCATAGGACTAGTCAACAGTGTGAGGGTGTGATGACTGTCACCAGATAAAGTTCACACTCCATTCGTGGCACCCAAAGGCAAGATGCAAATTAAGACTTGTCTTTATTTTATTTTTTTGTACCAGGGACTGAATCCAGGTTTTATTTTTTAATTTAAAATTTAAAATTTTTGGTGCCAAGGATTGAACCCAGGGGCACTTAACCACTGAACCACATCCCCAGTCCTTTAAATTTTTTTTTTTTTTTTTAATTTTGAGACAGGATCTTGCTAAGTTGCTTAGGCAGGTTTTGAATATGTGATCCTCCTGCCTCTGTCTCCAGAGTTGCTGAAATTATAGGTGAGCACAACCACCAGGCCTGACAAAATTAAGACTTTTAAAATCTATTGTCTATCAAAGAACAGTACTTAAATGAGATCAATAACAGAACCATTATTTTGACAAATGTCTACAATTTGCAATTAAGTCTGGAATGTCTCAGATTTCATGCACTGAGACAAGCTGTATATATGAGTTTCTTCTCCATATGTATTAAATTCATAGACCAATATTATCTGCTTGCTAAGAGATTACTCCTGGTTGGTTTTAAAATCACAGATTAAGGATTCTATAAAAGGTACATAATTTATTGGCATCCTGGGGGAAGCCAGGATTTTTCTATTTTTCTGCTCCACTGATAAGCCCACTAACTCTCTACTACAGTCTGGCAATACTTAGTACCAGCAGTACTTAGGGCATAATCCTAAAACAACTGCTCCTGAGGGTGGAGAGATTTTTCATGTAGTGGGGGAGGGTTAGGCTCTGATCATCTAATGTGTATATTTGAACTCAAATACTTTTTAAAGTCTGATATTAAACCAGTATGATTGCTAACACCTGATCTAAAGAAGTCTGGGTAAATAAATCCATAACAATAAGAACCAGTCCAGAATTCAGTTGCTTAAAGAACACTGAGAACCACTGTAAAATGAGAAGATACTCAATATCACTAATTATCAGGGAAATACAAATCAAAATCAAAATGAGACATCAACCATATCTATTATGATTTAAAAAAGGAAGGAAGGATGGAAGGAAGGAAGAAAGAGAGGGAGTGAGTGATGGGGAGGGAGGGAAGAAACAAAAAGTGTTGATGTGGATATAGAAAAATTTGAATCCTTAGGCACTGTTGGCCCAAGAATTTTAAAATGATATAATCAAAATAGAAACTATGAAAGCAATCCCATTTGTTGTGCTTTAGGTAGAGGTGTCCCCCCAAATCTCATATGTGAGAAAATGCAAGAAAATGTAGGGGTGAAATGATGGGGTTGTAAAAGTTTTGACCTAATCACTGCATTACTCTCCAGATAGGGATTAACTGGGTGGTAGCTATAGGCAGGTAGGGTAGGGCTAGAAGAGGTGCGGGTATGCCTTTGGGGCATATATTTTGTCCTTGATGATCAGGGCTCTCTCTTCTTCTTGGTTCCATGTCCTGAGCTGTTTTACTCTGCTATGATGTGCTACCTCACTTTGGGCAAAAGAGTCAGCTATCTATGAACTGAGACTTCTAAAACTGTGAGTGCCAAAATAAACCTTTCCCAAGTAAAATTAAAATAAAATAAAATAAAATGTGACTAGAAGTTCACAGTTTTTGGATTTTAAGTTATAAGAGAAAGTTAATTTGCTTTTTAGTTTAAAGAGGATTTAAATTTTGGATTTGAATTTCTGGGAATTTGATAGAGGAATTTTACTTTAAGAAAATTTGGGACATTTCTATTTTGTCCTTTTTTATTTTTATCCATTACTTTTGAAATTTCATCTCATTAAATCTGTGTGGGTTCTATTGGAAAACATAGCTAATTGTAGATTGGAATGGGAAGTGACTAGTGAATATATAGTTAGCCTTGAACTAAGAATGGTTTGGAATTGATTTAATGTCTTGTGCCTTCTGTGGGCAAAAATCTTCATTGCCTGTCAGTGTTCTGAAGAACATTTGATGGGGGCAGGGTTGGTATTGGTAGTGTGGCATCAGGAAGGTCCTCTCTCTCTCTCTCTCTCTCTCTCTCTCTCTCTGTGTGTGTGTGTGTGTGTGTGTGTGTGTGTCCTGCTACACCAGACATCCTCCCCTGGTGCAAAACAGATTGGTTGACTAAAAGCTTAATGTTACACTCAGTGGATTATTATAACAAAAATTGGAGAAATGTCTTTGGAAATTCTTATTGCTCTCTGTCTCCTCTTTAATTTCAGTGTGAAAGAAGACACAGTAGTGTACCACTTTGGTCTTCATCTCCTCAATCATTTGTTCCCTGAGTGGGAGGGAGTAGTGGCATATCTGACTTGCATAGCTGAAGTCTTCTTCTAGGGAAATGGTGGCTTCAGGGCCACTGTATTCTCCTCTACTACCCTGATCCAGGAAGGTCTGACTGCTAAGTGTGCCGAGTGCCTTTTGTTTGTCCCTGCAGAAGCCTTTTTTCTTCACCCTGTTTTCTGTTTCAGGTGGCTACACTTCTGGAATCCATTAACAGAAAAACTTTATTTCTAACTTTCAGTCAGATTCAGCCAAATGGGGGATCCTGGCAGGAGATCAAAAAGAAGAATGAGGCCAAGGGCTGTATTCCCGTAGGTCCACCCTTGTCAGGTACAGTGGACCACATGCATCTCTTGAGCAGGCTGTGCTCCAGGTAGCTGTCTCCAGAGGCTACTGGTATCCCCTGCTCTTTTCCTTTACTTCCCTTGGTCCTAGGAGTGAAACATTTCCATTCTTTCTTGCTCCTGACAGCTGCTTTATTCCTCATGGCTTTTCTACCTTCTAACATCTATGTAAGCACTCTTTGAAGGACCTTGGCTGATGTATATATTTTTTAAATTATGGAATTCAGTACTAGAAAGACTACTTAGCTGTATGTTATTCTGTATATACTAGCCTAAATTTTGTCAGTAACATTTTGTCTTCCACATGTTGACCTTTAGTCTTAAGTTTTAGTTAGTACAGATGGGAAGTTAAAAAGCCCAAACCAACCAACAAACAAACAAACAAAATATATGGGAGATATTTTTTAGATCTGTTGGAAACTCTGTTCCTTCATTTTTAGTTTTGTGCCCCATCCCATTTTAAGAAGTGTGTTTTTGTAAGTGTGTGTTTGGCAGATGTAAGTGTGAGTCAAAGGAGTTGGCATATGGGTCATCCTTCATTCTGAAATCTGCTTTGATGCTGGTAAAGATTCCTCCCTTTCTTTATCAGAAATGTAGCTGCTAATTTTTTAAAAATAATGAGATAGTGACACATTAAATTTTAATCAGCATCCCTTTCATATGCCATAAAAGAGAAATCTCACAACCTTTAGCCAGAGATCCTTCAATCAAAGGCAGTCATTCTCTGCTTGAGCTGCATCCTTAGAATATACCTACTGAAGGGAACTCTTACCATCACTAGAGGGAAAATTTTCCATCTAATTTTGATCCCAAATATTTAAGTAATTTATTTAATTTTCAAAATATTTTCTTCATTTCCCATGAATTCACTAAACACTTGTACATTTTGATTAAAATAATCCTCAATTGTAATTTTATTCACTACATATGAATACATCTTAATGAATTCCTTTTAATAGCATAATGTACAGATTTAAAAAAAAACTAACATGAGAAATTAGCAGTTTATGATTATAGAAAGATTTTTATTTGGTCGTTTTGCTTTTAGTGAAAAATCAAGACCTGGTTCTTCAGGTGGAATAGCCTAGAGCCCTACGGTGTTCTATGGTGACTGTGTGATGAACACATCAGAAGTCAAAACAATGATCATGTTGATAAACCTTTTAAATGAAGAAAATATAAATCCATAATGCACTTGCCAAATGGGACTTCTATTCTTTCTTGCTCCTGACTATTTAGTATTATCCCTGGTTGGCTTCCTTACATTCTAACCACACCTGTGTAAACACTCTTTCACATTCAGAAAGCAAAAAAGCTCCCCTCCAAATGCAATCTCATCTCCATAAGGCTAAAGAAGTTCTGCATATAAAGTAGTCTAGAGGGCACCTGATCTCAGCCAGATGTTTTGTAATCTCAGTGTTATTCAGCAGAAAATATGTTTACAGAGCCTGGTGTATTACCTCATATCCAGGTGCCAGCACAACTCACTTACCACTAATCCACAGTTTGTTGACTTATCCAAGGTTTATTCCCTGAGACAAATGGATAGATCTCCTTTGTTCTGGGTCTGCCAGTCTAGGAGTAGGAATGCACCTCAGACACACTTTCTGAGTCACAGGAGACTGAGGAAAAAGTGAGCTGTGCTGGTGCCGGAATGAAGATAATGCACCATGCTCCATACCCATATTTTCCATTGAATAACCTTGAGATTGCAAAACATCTGGCTGAGATCAGGTGCTCTCTAGGCTACTTGGTATGCAGAACTTCTTTAGCTTTGTAGAGATGTGTTTGCCTTTGGAGGCAAGCCTTTGAGCTCCCTGAATGTGATATTCACTCACTCAGATGTTAACATCTGCAACTCAATCCTGATGAGAATTTTAAGGTAATGGAACCATTCACCTCTACTACCTTCTGAACTTTTACAGGAGTAAATTTTGATGTATTCCAGTAATGGTTCTGTCTGGTCTTTCTGTCAGCATCAGTTTAATATTAACATTTGGCAACATGATAGTCACAGACTTTTTTCATTTTATGATAGGTAAGAAGTCTCTAAACTGATAATGTACTTAGTAAATTTTTATTATTGTATGTTTCATAACATATATGTATGTACAATATCATATTATATATTTTATATTAGAAGCATTTCACAAAATGACCTTAGATTTCTCTGAAAGTCTAATTGTCATTGTAAATCTCAGAAACTCACCTATTACTTTAAGATTTTGGAGGTTCACTAGTCTTCCTTCAAGTATAAATCCTGACTGCAAAACTTATGTTTAAAATGACACTTTAGTTTTGTACAGGGTAAAAGATATGGGTTTAGTTTCATTTTGCTGCTTATGGATTTCCAGTTTTCACAGCACCATTTGTTGAAGAGGCTATCTTTTCTCCATTGTATGTTATTGGCTCCTTTGTCAAGTATGAGATACCTGCATTTATGTGGGTTTGTCTCTGTGTCCTCTATTCTGTACCATTGATCTACCTGTCTATTTTGGTGCCAATACCATGCTGTTTTTGTTACTATTGCTCTGTAATATAGTTGAAGGTCTGGTATTGTGATACCCCCTGCTTTGCTCTTCTTGCTAAGAATTGCTTTAGCTATTCTGGGTCTCTTATTCCTCCAAATGAATTTCAAGATTGCTTGCTCTATTTCCATGAGGTCCGTCATTGGGATTTTAATTGGAATTGCATTGAATTTGTATAGTGCTTTTGGTAGTATGACCATTTTGACATATTAATTCTGCCTATCCAAGAACATGGGAGATCTTTCCATCTTCTCAGATTTTCTTTAATTTCTTTCTTTAGTGTTCTGTAGTTCTCTCTCCTGTACAAAACTCAACTCAAAATGGATCAAGGACCTAGGAATTAGATCAGAGACCCTGTACATAATAGAAGAGAAAATAGGTCCAAATCTCCATCATGTTGGCGTAGGACCAGATTTTCTTAACATGACTCCCAAAGAGCAAGAAATAAAGCAGGAATCAATGATTGGGATAGAGTCAAACTAAAAAACTTTTTCTCAACAAAGGAAGCAATCAGCAATGTGAAGAGAGAGTCTTCAGAGTGGGAGAAAATCTTTGCTATGCACACTTCAGATAGAGCACTAATCTCCAGAATCTACAAAGTACTCAAAGATCTTACACCAAGAATGTTAATAACCCAATCAATAAATGGGCCAAGGAAATGAACAGACACTTTACAGAGGAAGATCTACAACCAATCAACAGATTTGTGAAAAAATGTTCAACATCCCTAGTTATAAGAGAAATGCAAATCAAAACCACCTTAAGATTTCATCTTACCCCAATTAGAATGTCTTTTATTATGAATACAGGCAACAACAGGTGTTGGTGAGGATGTGGGAAAAAGGGTACACTCATATATTGCTGGTGGGATTGCAAGTTGGTGCAGTCACTCTGGAAAGGGGTGTGGAGATTCCTTAGAAAACTTGGAATGGATCCACCATTTGACCCAGCTATCCCACTCCTTGGCCTATGCCCAAAGGACATAAAATCAGATTACTACAGTGATGCAGTCACATCAATGTTCATAGCTGCTCAATTCACAATAGTTAGATTGTGGAACCAATCTAGATGCCCTTCAATAGATGAATGGATAAAGAAACTGTGGTATATATACACAATGGAATATTACTCAGCCATAAAGAAGAATAAAATAATGGCATTTGTAGGTAAATGGATGATGTTGGAGATTGTCATGCTTAGCCAATCCCAAAAATCCAAAGGCCGAATGATCTCTCTGATAAGTGAATGATGATGCATAATGCAGGGTGGAAGGGAGGCAAGAATGGAGGAAGGATAGATAGCATAAAGGGAAGGGAGAGGTGGGGTTGGGTGGGGGGGTAAGAATGATAGCAGAATGAGATGGATATCATTGCCCTCTGTACATGTATGAATGCACAGATGGTGTGACTCTACTTTGTGTACAACCAGAAAAACAATAGCTGTACTCCATTTGTGTACAATGAATCAAAATTAAATAAATAAATAAAAAATAAAACAAAATGACCCTTTAGGTACACTCATACATTGCTGGTGGGACTGCAAATTTGTACAACCACTCTGGAAAGCAGTATGGAGATCTCTCAGAAAACTTGGAATGGAACCACCATTTGACCCAGTTATTTCATTCTTCACTTTATACCCAAAGGACTTAAAATCAGTTTACTACAGTGATTAAGCCACTTCAATGTTTGTAACAGCTCAATTCACAATAGCTAAACTATGGAACCAACCTAGATGATGCTCTTCAAAAGATGACTGGATAAAGAAAATGTGGTATATATGCACAATGGATTATTACTCAGCCTTAAAGAAGAATGAAATTATGGCATTCACAGGTAAATGGATGGAACTAGAGAATATCATGCAAAGTGAAATAAACCAATCCCCAAAACTCAAAGGTCAAATGTTTTCTCTGATGAACAGATGCTGATCCATAGTTGAAGGGTGGGTAGGGAAGAATGAAGGAACTTTGGATTGTGCAGAGGGGAGTGAGGGGGGTATGGTGGTGGGGATGAGAAAGATAGTAAAATGAAACATATTATTACCCTATATACATGTATGATTACTCTACTGGTGTGACTCAGCACCATGTACAGCCCAAGGAATGAGAAGTTAGGCTCCATTTATGCACAATATGTCAAAATGCATTCTACTATCATGTATAACCAATTGGAACAAATGAAAAATTAATAAAAATTTAAAAATAAATAAAATGATCCTAAATAGTGTAAAATTTTCCAGAATTTTATCCCCAGAAAAAAAATTTTGAAAATGATTATTATAAGGGCACTGCCCATAATTTTTCTTTACCTTTAGTTTTCTCTGCATGTTTTTAAGCTTCATTCCTATAGGAATTTCATTTTAATAAATCAAATTATTTCTATAACCAATAATGTTAATGACATAAGTCATGACGTGACTTAAAGGAACACTTAAAAGTATCTTAGGACAGTAAGAGTTTAACAGTTACTTGAGAAATAATGGGTAATCCTAGAAATTATAAAATCTCTACATTTTGACCTCTTATACTCTGATCAAATATTCTTCCCTGTCACACACAGATTCATTGGTTAAGTATACATAATTAATACTTTTCTTAGTTGATTTAGCTGATCCTACTTCATAGATAAGGCACAATAAATTGTTTTTGACACACTGGTCAAGGATAGCTATCTTTATTTTGCTACATCCATGAATTTGTTTAATTTTATTTCCTCTTTGTCTAAGATCTCTTGTTATTTTCCTTTCTTTCTTGGGAATTCCCTTATGCTATTAAATACTATTTGGATATTTGAATTTTCTAGCTTCTATTTAGCATGTAGAAAGCGGGACAAACACTTGCTCCCAAATGAAAACAAAATAAATTATTAAATAACCTGTAAAATCACAACATCTTTTGAATTTATTGGTGAAATAAGGTCACAGAGAAAAGATTTCACCTAGAATCTAAAGAAAGACACATTCTTCCAAGGAAAGAAAATGCACAAGCACTAGCTAACCTCAAATACATTCTTGACATTCAAAGTCAAAGAAGGTCATAAGAAGAATTCAGCAGAATTTCTTTAGTTCTTTATGTGAAACAATTTTAAACTTGCAGAAAATCTGCAAACAATCATACAGAGATCCCTTGTACCCCTCCTCTCTACTTGCAATGAATGTCACCATCTTATACAAACTTTGCTTTATTTTACCTCTAACATCTTTTTTCTATTTCTGGACCTTATCTGGCCTTGCATACTGCATTTAGTTTTTTTTCTTTTTCTTTAATTGCCTACATTTATAGTGGTTCCTAAGTCTTTCCTGGTTTTTCATGTCTTTACCACTTTTGAAGAACAATATTATTTTGTAGTTAGGTGTTTCCACACAATTGGAAATAAGTTATGCATTTTTGGCAAAAAAGTATACTTGTAATTGTATCATATCTAGGGGTTCAAAACATCAGTATGTTTTATTGTGTGATGTTTGCCTGGATCACTAGGTTTAGCTGGTACTGCCTTGTTACCATAGCTCTGTGGTATAATTTGAAATTGGGTATTGTGATACCTCCAGCATTGCTTTTTTTTTTGGTTTAGAATTATTTTGGCTGTTCTGGGTATTTTATTTTTCCAAATGAATTTTAGGACTGTTTTTTTCTAGTTCTGTGAAAAATATCATTGGTATTTTGAAGGGGATTTCACTGAATATGTGTATTTCTTTTGATAGCATGGACATTTTAACAATATTAATTCTGCCTACCCATGAGCATGGGAAGTTGTTCCATTTCTTATGTCTTCTTCAATTTTTTCTTTAATATTGTGTAGTTTTCACTGTAGAGGTCTTTCAACTTCTTTAGATTTATTCCTAGGTATTTTATTTTATTGAGGTTTTTGTGAATGGGATTGTTTTCCTATTTCTAAGAAAGGCTTATTCTTTACAGCTTAGGAACATTTGTGTAACTCTCTCAGAAAGGAATGTCTGAACTTTGTAGTGGTAAAAACTTATGTATCTTAAGAACTCATTTTCCATAAAAATTGTTGTCACTTCTCATCCATCATTTTAAATTTAAATATGCTATCTATTTACACAGTAATTTTCTACATTCAAACGGAAGTTTTTGTCAAAGTATGGTATTCTGGCAGTATTTCTCAGAGTCACAGGGAATAATGATAATGCTGCTGCTGCTGCTTAGATCTTCCATGTGTCACGAATTTTCTTAAAAGCTTTATATGTATCTTACAGAATTTTTACACAATCTCTTAGGAGAGAGGAGAGATAAGCTGTTGTTACCTGAGCCTTCTGGGCAGAAAGCTCAGGTATGTAGGGAAAATTAACTTGCCTGCTGTTGCACAACCAGAAAGTGGCAGAGCTAGGGCCTGAATTTTTAACCTGTCCCACTTAATGAAAAATAAAATGGTACCATGACATACCTCTAAAACACCATGGCACTTTAGAAATGCCTTTGATTAAAAAAAAAGACTGATTTATTTAGATTTTAAAATAAGTAAAGTAGAAATAAATGGATTATAAGTTAATGTGACAGAATATTTGTACTCAGGACTTGGGGTTTTGTCCTGGGCATGTTAGTTTATATGCTATTACAAATGTGCAAAAGAAGTGTGCATGTGCTCACATACATAATATGCATGGTATATTTATTTATATTTATGTACATATGCAGTTTTTTTGATATGGATATGTCATAATAATCGAATCTTATTTTATTGGTGACTGTAATTACTCTAATTACCAGATCTTACTTCTGCTGTCTAGTATTTAGATTATGAATAAATATCAACAATATGAATAAATAGTGCTTATAAACTAAATGACTCAATTTTTAGTTGAATTTGGATTTAAATACACACAAAAATATATACAAACATACATACATATATATATATACGTATATATATATAAAGGTATATATTGCAAATACAAATATTGAATCACAAATAGGAGTGTTATCTCCTAAAGAGATGGCCTGAAAAAGTTTAGAAAAGTTTTTGATATGTTATATGATTTGATTTCATCTTGAAACCCTTAGAAAAGGAGACATTCAAGAGGAAGAGAACAAGGTCATAAAGAATGGTATGAGAATTTTGTGATGATGGAGCTCTGCAAGAATTTGTAAAAATTAGGTAGATATGGCTGATTAGGAGAGCTGTTCATTCAACTTGTACAGTGGTTTAGTCAAGGAGCTATAGGTTTTTGTGCATTTGATATATGTCCCAGATACAGAGTAATATTTACTTGATGTCCCTGTGTCTATCATAATCAATCAGAGGGTGTCACCAAGTCCTAACTGATGATTTTGTTTCTTCCTTAAATTTGGAGTCTCTGACCTCCATCTTGTGAAGGTCACCCTTCTTTTAGGTTCTGTGGAAACTTTCTCCACGATGTCGCTCAGGTTTTTGTTTTAATATCACAGTTATTTTTCTTGCATAAACCCTGTAGGTTATATAAATCTCTTGTTTAGTTAATTTGTTCTCTTGCGAACTCTTTTAGTTAGTTTAAGTTAAAAGGGAAAGTGTATTGGCAAATGCAACTAATCTGGTAATCATGAAGGGATAAAAACTCACTTTGGGGACAAGTGAATCCTAGGACTTGTAGGTGTCCCTATCTCCAGTTTTCTCTGTTAGTGTCATTCTCATTTTCTGTTCAGGAGCTTTCTTCTTGTGGCAAGGAGCATGGCCTCCAGATCCTCCATATTCACATTTTCTAGTGTAGTATTCTAACAGGAAAGAGATTCTTTATTGCCAGTTCTAGTCAAAAAAAAAAAAAATCTAAGTGTGGTGATTGGCTCTGTTTTGGTCAAGAAACTACCCCAAGGTGTTGTAACTCAACCTGTGGGGTTTTGTCCTTTCTGGAGGGGGTAAGGCCTACCAGGTAACCAATGCCCTTGGGAGAGCAAGTTCCAGACCAGTCTCAAATTTATTAAGGAATTATAGCACTTTTATAGACGAGGGGAGTTGGAGAACAAAGAACAGGTAGTGTAACATGATAGTCTGTAAGGAAGGTCCAATCAGGAGTCACACAGTTTACCAAAGGGCGGAGGGAGAGAGGAGGATGAGCGAAGCTCACCTGGGGCAATGGCCATTGGCGAGTCAGGTCACTTGGAAATTTTCTCCACAAGCATGAACAATCCTGAGTGTTCAATTCAAGGATTATACCTTTCCACAGCCTGAGAGCATATACCTCAGTGGCTTCTTTCTGCAACCCCACACCAAGGGAAATCATACTCAAGGGAATGAATAACTAGAATTGGGGCTTCCATTACAACTACTCAGCAGGTTATGAGTAGCAGAAAATTATCCAAAATAGAGAAATATGTTTCTGAGAACAATACTACTACTCCTGTTAATAATCATAATCATATTCATAGTCATGCCACAGCCCTCTCTAATCTCTAAGGAATAGTCCTTAAATGCAATTTCAGCATAGCAGTCCTATATTGAAATTGAACTGTTCTTTCTAGTTCGACATTAATTTCAATGATCGTTCTCCAAGGTCTTCTCTCATTCTTATCCATTGGATAATCCCATTTATTGTGGGTTTAAACCAGACTCTCTGATTTAGTAGCTGGGTAATGTTTTGCAATTTGTCCCCTGTAACCTTCAATTTTTTCATCCGTAAACTAGGAATACTAATTGTGCTAACCTCATGAGTTGATTATGAGAAATAAATACACTCAGAAAGAATAGAAAAAGCACTTAGCATGGGACTCATCACACGGTGATGTTCAGTAACTCTGTGGAAGTAATTAATGGATAGATAAAGACAGATAAAGACAGAATTTCTAGCTCTGTTTTGGTGTACTTTCTCATATGTTTCCCCACCTAGAAGTTCCTATTCTCTTAACAATCCACATCTACCATTTTCAAAGTTTGACTGAAATTTATTTCTCTGACCCTGATCTAATTTTGTATTGCTTCATTTTGCATAATATTCTGTAAACCATCTAATAGAAGGCTTTGCATTCACATAAGTAAATAATAAAATAGTGCTAGTTACATTTTTATTTCTCTATATAAAGAGATTTTTTTTAATTGAAGGTTTTAAATCGAGAGTAAACTTCTGTTTATCTCCATATTCAAATTTTGTTTCTTTTTCCTTGGTATGATTATTTGTGGCCTGAAAATTGTACATTGTGTTCAAAAAACAAAAGATGAGGCAGCACAACCTGCTATTGTCCTTCTTGAAGGGTATGGATAAGATAAGACCAGCAAAAATCAAACAAAAATGACTAGCTCCTTAGCAGAAATTTTGGAAAGTACTCACGTTGCATTATCTCCACAACTGTTGGGATATAATTTCTGCTCAGAAGACCTTTTTTCATAATCTAATGGTATTTGGGCAAGGTAAAAAAAAAAAAGAAAAGAAAAATAAGGATCTTGACCTAACAATGGGAAACTCACTACTTTAACCATTTTCTTCATGATTCTTTAGTAACCTTCTGGGTTGCCTGTTCACTGGGCAATGCTGAAATATTTCATGAAAAATCACTTATTGGAAGAGTCTGCTCCCTTGAAGTGAAATGAGGTATAACTGAGGTGATCCAGCTTGGTTGATCTTAAAGTAACCAACAACAATTCCAGGAGCCTCTCTTTTTATTTCTAATTTCCAATCAAAAACTGACTTTTAGAATGGTGAATAGCAGCCTTGAGTTTGGCATCGGAGTTCAGGAATGGTGGAGGTCAGAAAAGCAAAAAATGAGGACAAGGACAAGGGTAGTTCCCAATTCTTGAAGAAGGATTAAAAAGTAAAAATGTTAGATGACATATCAGAAAATCTTCTGGAAATACTAACATACTATAAACATTCCTATTACTCTGCTTCTGGGAAGGAAAAGGGAAATTTTTTACCTAGAAAGTGAGTCTGAAACTTCCGAATCAAAGGAAGTTGAGAGAGACAAGGGGATGGAGGGGAACTGTTGTCTCCATGAATTTGACTTTTCTGTTTTCCCTGTAGAATTCCCACCAAACAGCTCTCTCCCTTCTCTTCTGACAGCCATTTTGCTCAGGGATTTTCTCTGTAGGTTTCACTATTATGTTTCAGATTTTTAAATTTACATGTTGTGAAAGGCATAATTTTAAGATGGCCACAGTATTCCTGTCCCTTACCATGCCCATCCTGTATAATCTTATACCCTTGAATGTGGTGGGACATATTTGTATGATTGAGAATATCTGGAAAAGTTGATGTGATGGTATGAATTTTCTCAAGTTATTTTATCATGTGATTAAATTTTTTCTTAGGATATTAGAGAGAGATTTTCCTGTTGGTTTTGAAGCAAAAAACTTTTGAGGTGAATTGGCTAGGACTTAAGGGGCAGGCTCTTGCACCAGACAGCCACCTCCTACCTCCATAGCCAGCGAGAAATGGGGATCACAGTTCCTCGACTGAAAAGAACTGAATTCTACCAACAACTGAAATAGCTCAAGAGAGAATCCTGAGCTTTAGATAAGAATGCAGCCCAGCCAACCCCTTCATCTCAGCCTTGGGATTTAAATGCAAGTACTACCTCCAACTTAGAAATAAGGAAACAGAGGCAAACAAATCATTTTAGAGCATTTTTCTTCTCTAGTTTTAAAAATATCTATTTTAAAAAATTAACAAATACCAATTGTACCTCTTAATGGGTTTCACTGTGATATTTCTATCCATGTGTACAGCATGTATTGATCATATCTATCCACTCTAAATACTGTTATAAGTTTATTCACCAAGTTTAAGAGTTTTGACTTTCATAATGGGGAATTAGTACCTCAAAATATTTTTCATAAATTCAAAATCAGTTCAATACTGTCAGTTTAATCTTCTTTGAAGTACTAGCTGGCTGGGCATTTGAGTATTCTACTAAGAAATGTTCAATGACTACCTAATGTTAACTGACCAAATTCCAACTTATACTGGCTATTTAGGGTCTTCTGTGATTCATTCAAATATCCATTTCTAGTTTGGTTTTCTACTATGCATCAATAGATTCTCTGGGTTCAGTCACATTAGCATAGTGTTTACTCTTCCCAGGGATTTATGGCTCTGCGATTTCCTGATTTAATTCTGGCCACATGGGAGACCCTCCTCCACTTGCATTTGTCAAAATAGCATTTTCCCCATCAATTTCATAAGTTGACTTCTCTAGGAGGACTTCCTTTAATTCTACAACTAGACATGTTGCTTCTTTACTTTGCAAGTATTTTTTGGGACATATGATTTAATTTATATTATAGTCATTTTTTCTTCTATAGCTTCCCTGTGGAATATATTACTTCAGTGGGGGAAAACATTGTTCATATGGAAATAAAGAAAAAGATATGTTATTATTGGTTATGTAAATTAATTAAGTATAAATTCTCTTCTAAGGAACTTCCTTTCTGTAGTTGTCTGCTGAAAGACAAATGAGTGCTGATACTGCTTTTCAGATTAAAGGGTTGTTTCCTCAATTTTTCTTAGTTGTCCACATTTAGTTATATCAGTGGGGGAGGACTGTGATCTATATAATGAAGGTATAACTAAAAATATGGAAATAGGAGAATCAGAGCATTTTTAGAGGGATAGGACAAATTCTACTTTTGAGTCTTACTAAGTTATAGACAAAAATTTTTCCCCTAAGGACTTTAGATCCAGTTTTAGATTAATTTGGAAGAAACAAATAATAAACATAGTAAATAAATTATGATAGATAGCACTATGAAAACACAGTTCAAAGTAAAAAAAATTGTTGTGATAGAAGTTGAGGATAGTCAGATGTGATCATATCAGGTTCCATTGAAAATGGGATAGTCGAGAGTTGCCCAGGAATTTGCCCAAGTTTTCTTTCTTCCTTGAGTTTGAGTTATACATTTTGAAGGTGAAGATACTGTTTCTCTATCAATAAAGACAAAAAATTTTCTTATTTTTGGTTTGGTTGATGGTAATAATAAACTATTTAAATTTTTTGACATTCCTAATCATGCAAATAAAGGTAGAACTTGAGTAATTGGATCTTGGGTATATACTATTTGAAAGGTTAAGTTGGGTGCATGGTATTAAGGACTGAATAATATCTCCCCAAATTCATATGTTTAAGTCTTATCACCTGGTATCTCAAAATATGACTTTGAGATAAGACCTTTAAAAATGTAAGTAAGGTAAAATTAGGTTATATAGGTGGGCCCTCATTCAATAAAACTACGACCTTGTAAGAGGAGGAGATAAGGACACAGATAATGTACAATTCAAGGGGTGACCATGTGAGGACACAGTAAGAAGGCCACCATGTTCAATCTGCCAACATCTTGGTCTTGGACTTCTAACCTCCAGAACTGTAAGAGAATAAATTTCTGTTTTTTAAGTCACCCAGTTAATGGTAATTTTGTTATAGCATATACTAGTTAAAAAAATTATAAAATCCTTAAAGAATTTTGAAATAGTCTACATTATGAATTAAATTGTGAAATTTAGTTTGTGCTTCACTCTAACACCTGTTCTTTGAAACTATATAGCCAGGGAAGTTGAAAATATTGTACTGGGCATGATAATTGACCTCCAAGCTGGGCCCAAATGTTCTTGTTTCTTGGTATTCATACCTTATGTAGTTTTTAATTATGTATATCTTGCTTTCTCTTGGATCACTGGCTTTGGGAGAATCTAGCCTCCATGCTGCAATCAAGTGGCCCTGTGGAAATGTTTACCATGAGGACTCCTACCAAAAGCCAGCACCTTGAGTTGGATAAGGTCTTCCAACTTCTTCAATCTTCAGCTGACTGCAGACCTGGCTGATATCTTGACATCAAACCCATGAGAAACCCTTAGCCAGAGGACTCAGTTAATCCACTTCTAAATATGTGATCCATATTTATTGATGTTTTAGTGCACAAACTTTGAGGCCATTTGTTACGTAGCAATAGGCAGCTAATAAAGCAGAATCTTTGAAGGTTATAAATAGGTGTACTTAATTCATCTGAGTTTATCTAAAAATATAAGTATGAGAAAAACTTATCCCTAGTTCTTATGTGCTAAACTAACTTCACTATTACCCCTGCTTGGTTTGGCTCTCCAAAATTACTATGTTTTCCAAGTGTTCAAATTTTGATGTCTTTTTTTTTTTTTTTTTAAGGATCCTCTACTTACTAGTTGAATCTCTAATCTTTATAAAATGTGTATTATAAAATTCTACACTGATTCTACTATTTTCCAGTAGGAATAGGTTACAAGGGATATTGTTTCTTGAGACCTAGAGGATGGAAGTGAGGTGACAGCCATTTTGTAACATGCTTAAGTCTTCAAGTTATTGAAATGAACACTAATATAGGTGCTATGTGAAGAGATTTGTGTAGGTGTGATTCCAGTTCCTAATCTTTTGACTTTCAAATAAATCAAAAAGTAACATGAAAAAAAAAAAAATATATATATATACTTATTTAGAAGACATTTTTTGTACCCTGGAGGATTCAATCTGCTTGATATCTTCTCTTTCTGCTGCCCGATTTGCCTGGCCAAATCCCCACAAATGAGGAAACAAATCCTAAGAATTAATTCCTTTTTAAAATTTATGTATCTCTATTTAAGTGTATAGATGTATAGTTATTTAGATGTATAAACATATAATACATAATGTGTTCTGCTGATTTGACTTTTCTGGTTGAACCTTGAATAAAATAATAAAACAAATCAAACTTTTTTCCTAAGATTATACAAGCTATCATTGGATTAGATAGTCCAATCATATCTCTACAATCAATATAAATCAACTTATAAACAGTTGATTTGTTATGTACACATTTAACTAGAAAGTTTATAAAATTTGAATCAATTAACTCTAGTGGATTTTAAGATTCTCACATAATGAATACTCTTTAAGGAAAAGAGTCTATGGATATATTATCCTTTTTCTCAAAAAATAGTGCTTTCAAGCCCAAAGTGTAACATGTGTCTTCTGGGAAAATAAACTATTTTTGGAGTCAACAATTTATTCTCTCATAAATAGGGTCAGATCTCTTCAAAGCATCAAAAACCTTAACCAAACTTACTTTCACCTTCCTTCTTTCCTGTTCATGAATCTTTTAGAAATATAGTCCATTGTCACAGTCTCCATTTTTTCCGATTTTCTATTCATTCCTCAGCCATTCATGTTTGTCTTCCATTCTTACAACTCTACCCAAATGGTTCTTGCTGATCTCTTTGGCATTAAATTCAATGACTATATTAGTGATCATTCTTTCTCTGCCTTTTCATTGATTTATAAACCTCTGACTTGTATTTTAGCTCCTTAAAGGTAAGTTCTAGTTTTCCCTATAATTTTCTCTATTCTTCTCTAAGTAATAGTCATACTTGCATGGCTTCAATATTCAGCAAGATGTAAATGACTATCAAATGCATATCATTTGAGATATCACCCTTTTATCCAGCCCTTCTTCAAATCTCTACTCAGGTGTCTCGAAAGCACCTCTTAGACAATGTGTCTAATGTTTGTCATGCTTTCCTTCCTAAACCTGCTCTCCAGTATTCCTCAGTTCAATAAAGAATGTTATTACTCATTTGCACAACTAAAAAACCTAAGAATATGCTTTATATATCCTTCTGTCTCTCTCCTTTCCACCTATTCCTCTGTCATACCTATCATTATGTCCTACTGATTTTAGTACTTAGAATCCAACTTCTCCTTTGTGTATCATCCACTTCAATCTAGTTTCAAGCTACCTTCATCTCCAAAGTAGCCTATCAAAGCCCCCTAGTGAGTCTCCAGGCAGTCACTTTTTATGTAATACCCTCCAATTCGTGGAGACGCCTTTTAAGCCCTAAGTCTCACTCTGTTACATTCATGCTTAAAAACCTTTGGTAGCTTCTCAGAAACCCATTTTTATTGTCATTTCTTGTCATTTGCTCTAAACTTATCCATTCCGATAATACTTTTTTTTTATTCTTGTCATTGAACCATGTCTTCTCATACTTGTAGGCCTGAAAATGCTGTTCCTATGCCTGACACACCATCTCTAAGCAGCATCTTCACCTTAACTTCTATTTGTTATTTGGATGTTAGTTCAGATGACATTCCTTGGCAAAGAATTTCCTTATGTCCATAATCAGATTCTTCTGTCATAATTTTTCAGGTATTTTATGTTTTATTTTAATCATATTGTGTGCTCCATGAGAAATTGAGATGTGCCTCTTTATTATCATCACATTTCCAGATAGTAGAATAGACCAAATAAATACTAGACACAAAGTATTTGAAGAGCAACTACATAAATGAATAATAATTGAAAGAAGCACTGGTACAATATCCTTCATCATTTCTGGTAAAGTATTAGTTAGGAAAAGGGATAAGAACCCCAGGAGTTTGTCCTTGTGGATTTTCATTCTCAGTCTTTCATAATTACATATTCTTTGCATTTGTATAGGTTCTAAATCCCTGGCTGGTTAAAAAAAAGAAACTACAAGTGCTGAGAATTTAGCCTGTTGATTTAAAAATCAAGCTGTGCTCTCTCTACTTAGCCTCTCAATAAAACAGAAATTCTGCAACTGAAAGTATAACTTTGTAGGTGTTGCATGGGGTTATCCAGTTGTGTATCCAAAACATTTATTGGTTTAGTAGATCTTTGGGGAGTAAAAACATTCCTTGCATTATAACATGAGTAATTTGCACAAAAATGCACAGCAAGAAAAAAGAGGAAAAAATTTCATTTTCAAATGACTCATAGTTACATTTATAGTTTATATAATTGTAAGGCAGGATTTTTAATTATCTAATTTCCAAATTTATTTTTTCTCTTGAATATCTGACACAGGTCAGTCAATAATTGATAATTAACTTACTTTCTAAAATCTGCATGTGTATAAACTCTTTAGAGTCCTGGAGTTTTAGAACAGTTGTACTAATGAGCAAAAGATAGGGACTAGAGATAACTTGTTAAGGCATTAAAAAAAATCACTCTTTGGATCAATATTTTAAATATAATGAAAAAATTCTTGACTCTCTAGTTTATTTCCAGGTTCCCAGAATTTCATCCAGCAACTAATTAGATAATAAGATACATATCTTAAAAAAATTCTTCTATTTGGATAGATTTAATAGAATTCACTTAAAGAGATGGGTGTGTCTTCCAAATTCCAGATATTCTTGCAACTATACAGAAATTCAGTAATGTTAAAATATAATGGAATATTCTACACCTGAGCTTAGTTAGGACATTCTTAAGAATCTTCACTTTATCTTTTTCTCCTTGTCTTGTCTAGTCTGTCTTTGATAAGACACAGGATGGGAAAAAAAAAATAGGTCTCAAGTAGTCTGATGGTACCTCGCCTGTTTTACATTTGAGCATGACTTCTGAAACTCACAACGGACCGTTGTATATGCTTCCCTACGGTATGATTCTCACCAGAGTGTGCCTTTTCTGTCGGCCAGCTCATATGCTATCACTGAGATCTCTCTCTCTCTCTCTCTCTCTCTCTCTCTCTCTCTCTCGTATGTGTTTGACTGAGTAGCAACAGGCCTGAGGGATAAGGACCTGGCATGGAAAGAGTATGGCTGTGGGTCATGCTTTGTAGGAGGCTTACATAGTGGGAGTTAAAAGGATAACCAGACCCTTGTGGAAATCTTGAATTCTAGCATGTGAGTTTTAAGAATCATCTTTTTACAGCTGAGGGCAATTCACTAGTTTTCAGCTCTGCCAGACCATGAACAAGAGTCCTTGCATCTCTCTGTGCTTTATTACCAGGAAGCACACTGCACTGCTGCTGTTCTGACAAGCTTCAGGCTCTGCTTTGTAAAGATAGGTGTAGACAGGTAATTAAGGACACAAACTCCTTCTGGAATGGTGGAGGCAGGTAGGAACGGTAGATATTGAAGCCTAGAGTTAACTCATAGAAATTCACGTAAAAATGAAACTGAATGGTAAAGGAAGTATGAGTACTGATCTTAAAAGAACTCCTGAAATTCATTTTAGTGGAAAATGCACTCACTGGAGAGACCCACCTCCACCTCAGGGGCAATTACACAGCAATAAGAGGCTACTGCCTGAAAATTTCCCATAGTTTAAATCATGGAACATTATGAAATGTTCTAGAGTTATTCACAAATAACTATACTTATTAATACTCACAGTCTGATCAAATATTGGGCTTTCATTTTTCTTTCTAAGTTAAATATAAAGTTCTGTGTACTATAGTGAACTTTCTCCTCCAGAATTAAGGAATATTAATCTTGAAGCATGAAGATGATGTTTAAAGGCAATGGTCACTGCTATCTAGTACTTGTAGAGAGAAACAATGAATAAGACAATGAAGGTGCTACTAAAATTTTTTTTGGAAGTTCTATTAAATCTGACTTATCTAAACACTGGGGGATTTAACCTTTAGAGTATAAAAATCAAACAAAAATATGCAAAACTAATCAAATAATTGCTTATATTGACCGATATTAAATGATCCATTTGATTAATCATTTGTGGTCAACTCTATCAGTATTGGGCTGAAAAAGTTTAAATTTTCTGAAATTAGTGTGCTGTCCCACAGCTACTGGGTTAAATCAAAATCACAGTATATTTGAAGAGCGAACAGTAGGTCAGAGCTGACTTCAGCATCCTTGACTACATTTTGAATTCAGATTTTATTTTACATTTGCCTGTTTACTCACTATATTAAAGCATTTTTATTTGTTTAATGCCACATTCTGCCCTTGCAGAATTGGGATGTTATTATGATTTCCTTAGAAACTTTAGAATAAGAAACCCTAGAGAGAATTGTGGAGCTAAGAGAAAGGTTGATAGCATGGAAACTTCTTTAAGAAGAGGGAAAAGTGTGTGGGACGAAGGAGTGGATTGAATTTCCCAGTGAGTCTTAAGAGGTTCCCAGAGATCTAGGCTGGCTTTATTTTCTGTTTCTTTTCTTTCTTTGTCTTTTCTTGGGAAATGATCTTCGAGACGATCTCTAACTAAAGTCTTAGATGGTCCACACGTTAAGCAAGACTGTGTAAGTATATACCTATTACATGTGAGTCAATTTGTTAGGAAATGATCTAAGTCAATTACAACCACCCTCATATTCATCGACACAAAGTATATAGCCAGCATCTGCTAGGATTTTCTTAGATATTCTACACAGAAGTAATGCTAGTGTCATTGAGAAATTAATTGGCCGTGACCACTTCATTTATACTATAATTATCACATCACTATCTGTTATCTTTACAGTCTAGTACTGAGTATTGAGTGGAATTCATACAGGTTAGCTCGGACTCCTGATTTGAAGCAGATGAGTCCTGTCCATAGACGGCTATAAAGCAACTGAAGTCATGTTAAATGATGGGCAAAGGTAAAGTCCCAAATTGATCCTAGGGTGGTTTACTTATTTATTTAAGTCTCAACTAATGCTTTGTAAACAAGTCTTTTTATTTCTATGTATACATAAGGATGTTTTCCAGAGCTATTATACTGGAGAATATTATCCTAGGATATTATCAGGTTTGTTAAAAACATTTATTTTTTTTCATAACCTTTGGAAAATGTCAAATTGTATACAAAAAGACCACCTTTTCTCTCATTCTTATATTTTTAAATATAAGCATATTGGAAAAAATATTTTAATTTCTCTTTCCTTTTCCCTTTCTGGCACTCACTCTCCTGCCTCTGTTTGCTCTTTTCTGTGAATTTGGAATTTATTGAATCAGGCTAATTAGGTGATGGCTCACTATATCAAAAGGCAAATAGACAACACAGGTGTGTGTGTGAATGTGTGAGTGTGTGAAGCCCCTTTCAGGTTCTATATGTGTTTTTGAATATAGCATAAAGCTGAGCATTGTTCTTTAGGAGTTAACAGACCCTACTAATAAATTGACACTTTAATTTTCATCTGACTTCTTGTGTCTTTGCTCTTTTAGACACCAAGGGAGAGCAGGAAGAATTCATTAATCAATACTTAAATCTCAAATAGGTTAATCCAATTAAACATCTTTCTTTGTTACAGTATTCTTTAGGTCTTGTGTTATGATAATGTGTTTGGGAAATATTTAAATAAAATATATTGTATACAGGATATAGAATACAGTATTTTCCAAATCAGGTTGGAAATACTAGTAAGATATTCTAGAGCTATAATAATAGCTACCCTTTGCTAAGTGCAAGTTCAGTACCAGGAACAGTGTTAAAATTTTGCTGATATATTCTCTTTTATTCCTTATAATAGCCTAGTAAGAAAGGCATTGTTACATACTCATTTTGAAGATAATGGGAATTTATCTGAGAAACTAAATAACCTACCCAAAGTTAAAAACAAAAAAAAACAGGATAGAAAAGAAGTGACAGATTGGTAATTCAAACACAAGTTTTTATACTCCAAAGATTCTGTTTGGACTACTACACTATAATATGAAATAGAGTTGGAAAACAATTATATATAAGCTTATTCATCTTTTCTGGTTCATCTTTTAATTATAAGATTTTTTTGTAGAGATGTTAAAAATTTTTTAAAGTGCAGAAAGTTGGACTGAATTCTTGGTTCTTAGGTTTCATTTGTAGTATTACAGAAATCAAATTTCCACACAAAAAATATAAGCCTGGTGTAATGGAAAAGAATATCTATTTCTCTAGGTCATTATTGGTAACAGTATTACTTATTCAACTCTGTATGCAAGAAGAGAAATATAGAAAAGAATATTTTCACATTTATTTCCATGCTCCAGTAAAGATCTAGATATCTCCACCAAGAAGATATAGCTGAGCAGTGCTTTCAGAGATTATTTCAGAGAAAGATCAATGATAATTTAGAATGAGTAATGTAACCATAGAAACTGCATAAAATACAAAACTGCAATTCTGCACCCTGACTTGGGGTCTCTTGCTGATATTGACTTGTATTTTGAAAATCACTAAATCTTTTTGTCCCTATTCCAATATTTATGAAATGAGGAGTGATTCCCCTCCTTGCAAATACTGTGGGTGCTGCAATGTACTAACTTCAGCTATGCAGAAGAAAGCAATCTGCTTTGTTCCACTTTACTGAACACCAGGGACAGCAGGTGTTGTACTTGATAAGACAAAGGAAACGGTAGCAGTGGGGCCACCACTAATACAGGATCACAAAGAGACTCTTCAAGCTTCTGGAGATCAGAACTTGGAATAGAATACTGAGGCCCATCAGAAAGATTATCATATAATAGTTAAGAATAAAATGCCCAAATGAATAGCTGCTTCCTTAAACTGCTTTGCAGTTATGGCAAATAGGTGACATGATTTTGGTGAGTGGGCATAAACTGAGGACTTGTAGGATTTTGGCTTTCTTGATTCAGGAGCTGCCCCTTTCATTTTCCTCCTATCTCATGTGTGGATGTGATATGTAAAAGGTAACAGCTATGTTGCCACCAGGGAGCATCAATGAAAGTAAGAAGAGGCTATTTTGGTTCTTGATGATGTCTCCAAGGTATCCAACCAGTCCTGGACCAGTTGTCTTTGAACATTTTTTGTATAGGTAACCAGGTGATTACATCACTATCTAGTTTAAGTCATGATTATTCAGGTTTCTATTACGTGTAACTGAATTCTATCTTTTTTATGTCAGGAGATAACTCTTTAGAGATCTCCCATTTTTTACAACTCTCAAGCAAAGACATTGACTGTTTTGTTCCAGACTACCTGTTCAAAATACTTATATAGCAAACAGCCTTGAAAGATAAACATACTGTCTCTCACCAAAGAGTAGTTTTTTTCATTGTTCAGTACGATAAAGACAATGCTTCTTTCTATAATGAAGCTTGAGTATACTCATTGTCCATTACAAAAGGCTCAGGTATTCTAAACTTGGGGTTAGGAAAAAACCCACTGTGTTTTCAGGTGTACCTGGTCCTATTCATATCATTCTGTAAGAATTAGGGCTGGGGGAACTGATGAAAATGCTAATACCTTAACTATTGGTGTGAATTAAAAGTACTTTGTCTCAGACCCAGGAGTTCCATGTCTTTCGTCTGCATCAATGATAGTGCTGCAGTAATACTTAACAATTTGCACAGAGGGTTAAACCTTAAACCATGAACAGGTCTCAAAAATTTAATTTGAATACAATCATCAAAAGCAGTACACATTAGAATACCACAGATAAGGATTATTTCTACTCCCTAATTATGAACCAAAATGCCAAATAATTGATGGTTATTACCTATTAAATTAAAGAAAACAAATTCTAGATAACTTCATATTTTTAAAAACAAGCAGCACTACCATACACACATAAAATTTTAATTGGCCGTATTTCCAGCAAAGCAGAATGGAACTGAAAAGCTGAAGTTCACAGAAGAATTAAAAATGGAATTGAAGTTATTGAAAAGGAAAACTGTATTAACTTTGCATAAAATTTGATCTATATTGTGTTAAATGAGCTTGGGAGGCATCTGGAATACAGTGAAGGATAGGAGAAATGAAGAAGGAATAGGGAGGGGATTCAAGATGGCAGGCTAGAGGAAGGCTGCATTCCTACTTGCTCAGTGGATTCCTACTTGCTCAGGATTCAAACAGCAGGAATATGGCTCTCAACAAGATTTTGTATTCAAATCACATATAAGAGGTCCCCAGTCGCACTCTGGAACCAACTCTACCACCTGGGAGCGCTGGACCCCCGCAGCTGCTTCGGAGTCACCGACCTGGGCCTGGATTCGGGTGCCAACCAGCAAGTGAGTGCGTGTCCTCAGCAGTCCCTTCAGAGTGGAGTCACTGACCAGGCTCAGGCGCCATCCAGCAAGTGAGTGCGGGTCCCCAGCAGCAGCTTCGGAGTCAGGACCCGCTTCAGAGTCACTGACCAGGCCTAGGCGCCAGGCAGGAAGTGAGTGCGGGTCTCCAAGTGAGTGCAGGTCCCCAGCAGCTGCTTCTGGGGGTCACTGACCAGGCTCAGGCACCAACCAGCAAGTGAGTGCGGGTCCCCAGCAGCCACTTTGGAATCACTGACCAGGCTCAGGCGCCGACCAGCACGTGAGCTTGGGACTCCAGCAGCCTCTTGGAAATCACCATCCCTAGGCCAGGTTCAAGCCTGAACTCCGGGCAGCCCCAGCTGTGAACACATAGCTGCCAAGCCATCGGGCCGCCATATCCAGCTCCAAGCCCAGGCCTGCACCCTGTACCTGGTCTAGTCTCAGGCCAGCACCCACGCTGTTGCCGACCGTCTAACAACAGCAGGTTACCTTTGCCCACAAACATTGATTATCCCTGACTTAGAGGCAGTAGGACAGCATCATTCTTGGGACACAGTATTTCCAAGTGCCTGACAGGCATCAGACTACTGAACAATAGGAGGTTTGAATAGTACAATATAATTTTACTGCAGAACTTTCTTCCTCTTTTTTTTTTGTCTAAATAGTAATATTATGATTATCCCTAATATTTACTACATTCCCACTTCTTTCCTATTAATACCCTTATCATTCTATCATGCTCTAATATAGCAGTGTCCTTGGAGACCCATTCTCTTTTCTCATGCTAAAAACTTATTTCTTCTAATTCTGCTCTCACTATTCCTATGACATAGTAACTCTATAGACTCACTTCCTATCTCATTAACATTATATTCTAAACCACTCAGCATTTTCTTTTTCCACTATTTGAAATTGTGGTCCTTATTACAAACCTATCAATTATGCAGTAGATAATTTGCACTCATTTCTGTATACTATAACGCAGTTTATATCTAAATAGGTTCTATATGGTTTAAGGACACATATTGTTTATATGGGGTACTGCGAATAATAATCTATTCAAAGTGAGGTATTGGAAATCTGCAGGGACACTATAAATCTTTACAGGGAAACTGCAGTCCCTCTGATCTGCACTACTAGAGGGGAAGATACACAAGCAACATGAGAAAGCATGGGAAGAAAGTGTCCCAAACAAACCTAGCTGATATATCAAGAGAACTCAAAGACAGCATGGTAGAAGGAATGACAGAAAGGGAGTTCAGAATGTTCATAATTAAAATGATCCAAGTAGAGAATAATGTGAAGAGAGAGCAAACTCAGGCTATGAATAATCAGCTAATAGAGAAATTGCAGGAAGCAAAAAATCATTTCAATAAAGAGAAAGAAGTTCTAAAAAAACAAAGCAAACAGAAATCCTTGAAGGAAACAAGGAAATGAAGGAAACAATCAACCAAGTTAAAAACTCAATAGAAAGCATAATTAACAGAGTAGATCACTTGGAAGACAGAACCTCAGACAATGAAGACAAAATATTTAATCTTGAAAACAAGTCGAACAAACAGAGAAGATGGTTAGGAATCATGAATGAAACCTCCAAGAAATATGGTATATCATGAAAAGACCAAATGTAAGAGTTATTGGGATTGAGGAAGGCACAGAGATACAAAACAAAGAAATGAATAATCTGTTCAATGAAATAATATCAGAAAATATCCCAAATATGACAAATGAGATGGAAAATCAATTACAAGAAGCTTACAGGACACCAACGCACAGAATTACAACAGATCCACACCAAGGCACATTATGATGAAAATACCTAAGATAACAAAACAAAGATAGAATTTTAAAGGCTGCAAGAGAAAAGTATCAGATTACCTACAGGGGGAAACCAATACAGATATCAGCAGATTTCTCAGCCCAGACCCTAAAAGCAAGAAGGGCCTGGAACAACATATTTCAAGCTCTGAAAAGAATACAGATGCCAACCAAGAATCTTATACCCAGCAAAACTTACCTTCAGATTTGATGACGAAATAAAATCCTTCCATGATAAACAAAAGCTTAAAGAATTCACAAATAGAAAGCCTGCCCTACAGAACATTCTCAGAAAAATTTTCCAAGAGGAAGATATGAAAAATAACAATGTTAGTCAACATGGGGAGGAATTACTCTAAAGAAATAGCCAATCAATGGAGAAACAAAGTTAAGATAAAAGGGCGAAAAAAGCTAACATGACAGGAAATACAAGTCATATCTGAATAATAACCCTGAATGTAAATGGCTTAAATTTATCAATCAAAAGACATAGACTGGCAGATTGGATGAAAAAGAAAGACCCAACAATATGCTGCCTTCAAGAGACTAATCTCATAGAAAAACATGCCCACAGACTAAAGGTGAAAGGTTGGGAAAAAACATACCATGCACATGGACTGAGTAAAAAAGCTGGGGTTTCCATTCTCATTTCAGATAAAGCAGACTTCAAACCAAAGTTAGTCAGAAGGGATAAAGAGAACATTTCATACTGCTTAAAGGAAGCATAAATCAACAAGACATAACAATCATAAATATTTATGCACCAAACAATAGCGCATCCATGCACATCAATCAGATCCTTCTCAATTTCAGGAACCAAATAGACCAAAACACAAAAATACTGGGGGACTTTAACACTCCTCTCTCACCGTTGGACAGATCTTCCAAGCAAAAATTGAACAAAGAAACCACAGGACTCAATGACACAATCGCTAATTTGGACTTAACAGACATATATAGAATATTCCATCCATCAAAAAGCGAATACACTTTCTTCTCAGCAGCTCATGGGTCCTTCTCTAAAATAGACCATATGTTATGCCACAAAGCTACTCTTAGCAAATACAAAAACATAGAGATACTACCTTGTATACTATCAGATCATAATGGAATGAAATTAAATATCAACGATAAAGTTAAAAACAGAAACTACTCTAAGACCTGGAGATTAAATAATATGCTATTGAATGATGCATGGATAACAAAGACATTAGGGGGGAAATTAAAAGATTCTTAGAGGTCAATGAGAACAAAGATAAAACATATCAAAATCTCTGGGATACTATGAAAGCAGTGCTAAGAGGAAAATTCATTGCATGGATTGCATTTAATAAAAGAATGAAAAGTCAACAAATCAATGACCTCACATTACAACTAAAAGCCCTAGAAAAAGAGGAACAGATCATCATCAAAAGTAGCAGAAGACATGAAATAATTAAAATCAGAGCTGAAATCAATGAAATTGAAACAACTGAAACAATTCAAAAGATTGACAAAACAAAAAGTTGGTTCTTTGAAAAAATAATCAAAATTGATAAACCCTTAGCCACACTAATGAAGAGAAGGAGAGAGAAACTCCAAATTACTAAAATTCGTGATGGAAATGGAAATATAATAACAGACACTATTGAAATACAAATCATTATAAGAAGCTATTTTGAAAATTTATACTCACATACACAACTTATATAGATCAATTTCAAGCAATGAAATAGAAGAAGTCATCAAAAGCCTACCAACAAAGAAAAGTCCAGGACCGGATGGATTCACAGCCGATTTCTACAAGACCTTAAAAGAAGAGCTCATTCCAATATTCCTCAAAGTATTTCATGAAATAGAGGAGGAGGGAACCCTTCCAAACTCATTCTATGAAGCTAATATCACCCTGATACCAAAACCAGAGAAGGACACATCAAGGAAAGAAAATTTCAGACCAATATCCCTAATGAACATAGATGCAAAAATTCTTAACAAAATTTTAGTGAATCGCATACAAAAGCATATTAAAAAGATAGTGTGCCATGATCAAGTGGGTTTCATCCTGGAGATGCAAGGTTGGTTCAACATCTGAAAATCAATAAATGTAATTCACCACAGCAACAGACTCAAAGTCAAGAACCACATGATTATTTCAATAGATGCAGAGAAAACATTCAATAAAATACAGCACCCCTTCATGAGCAAAACACTAGAAAAAATAGGGATAGTGGGGACATTCCTTAACATTGTAAAGGCTATTTATGCTAAGCCCACAGCTAGCATCATTCTAACTGAAGAAAAATTGAAAGCATTCCCCCTGAGAACTGGAACAAGGCAGGGATGCCTTCTTTCACCACTACTATTCATAATTGTCCTTGAATCTCTAGCCAGAGCAATTAGACAGACCAAAGAAATTAGAGGAATACAAATAGGAAAAGAAGAGCTCAAACTATCCCTATTTGCTAATGACATGATTCTCTATTTAGAAGGCCCTAAGAATTCCACCAGAAAACTTCTGGAACTCATAAATGAATTCAGTAAATTAGCAGGATATAAAATCAATGCTCAGAAATCTAATGCATTTTTATTTGTAAGTGAAGCATCCTCTGAGAGAGAAATTAGGAAAACTACCATATTCACAATAACCTCAAATAAAATTAAATACTTCGGAATCAATCTAAGAAAAGAAGTGAAAGACCTCTAAAATGAGAACTACAGAACACTAAAGAAAGAAGTTAAAGAAAATCTGAGAAGATGGAAAGATCTCCCATGTTCTTGGATAGGCAGAATTAATATAGTCAAAATGGCCATATTACCAAAAGCGCTATGCAAATTCAATGGAATTCCAATGATGGACCTCATAGAAATAGAGCAAGCAATCATGAAATTCATTTGGAGGAATAAGAGACCCAGAATAGCTAAAGCAATCCTTAGCAAGAAGAGCAAAGCAGGGGGCATCACAATACCAGACCTTCAACTATATTACAGAGCAATAGTAACAAAAACAGCATGGTATTGGCACCAAAATAGACAGGTAGATCAATGGTACAGAATAGAGGACACAGAGACAAACCCACATAAATACAGGTATCTCATACTTGACAAAGGAGCCAAAAACATACAATGGAGAAAAGATAACCTCTTCAACAAATGGTTCTGGGAAAACTGGAAATCCATATGCAATAAATGAAAGCAATCCCATATCTCTCACCATGTACAAAACTCAACTCAAAGTGGATCAAGGACCTAGGAATTAGACCAGAGACTCTGCACCTAATAGAAGAAAAAATAGGTCCAAATCTTCATCCCATTGGCCTAGGACCAGATTTCCTTAACATGACTCCCAAAGCGCAAGAAATAAAAGCAGGAATCAATGATTGGGATAGAGTCAAACTAAAAAGCTTTTTCTCAGCAAAGGAAACAATCAGCAAAGTGAAGAGAGAGCCTTCAGAGTAGGAGAAAATCTTTGCTACACACACTTCAGATAGAACACTAATCTCCAGAATCTACAAAGTACTCAAAAATCTTTACACCAAGAACACTAATAACCCAATCAATAAATGGGCCAAGGAAATGAACAGACACTTTATGGAGGAAGATCTACAAGCAATCAACAGATTTATGAAAAAATGTTCAACATCCCTTGTTATAAGAGAAATGCAAATCAAAACCACCTTAATATTTCATCTTACCCCAATTAGTATGTCTCTTATTAAGATACAGGCAGCAACAGGTGTTGGCGAGGATGTGGGGAAAAGGGTACACTCATACATTGCTGGTGGGATTGCAAGTTGGTGCAGCCACTCTCAAAAGCAGTGTGGAGATTCCTTAGAAAACTTGGAATGGATCCACCATTTGACCCAGCTATCCCACTCCTTGGCCTATACCCAAAGGACTTAAAATCAGATTACTACCGTGATGCAGCCTCATCAATGTTCATAGCTGCTCAATTCACAATAGCTAGGTTGTGGAACCAACCTAGATGCCCTTCAATAGATGAATGGATAAAGAAACTGTGTTATATTTACACAATGGAATATTATTCAGCCATAAAGAAGAATAAAATTATGGCATTTGTATGTAAATGGATGATGTTGGAGACTCTTTTGCTAAGTGAGATTAGCCAATCCCAAAAATCCAAAGGCCGAATGGTCTCTTTGATAAATGAATGATGATGCATAATGCAGGGGGAAGGGAGGCAAGAATGGAGGAAGGATAGATAGCATAGAGGGAATGGAGGGGTGGGGCTGGGGTGGGGGGGTAAGAATAATAACAGAATATGTGACATACTTCATTGCCCTATGTACATGTATGAATGCACAGATGGTGTGACTCTACTTTGTGTACAACCAGAGAAACAATAGCTGTATCCATTTGTGTTCAATGAATCAATAAGTAAATAAAAATATATATATTAAGTAAAGAAAAAAAAATGAATGAATAAGTCTGTTTTACACACACCCACACATGCATGCACACACACACACCCCACACAGAAAATGTCCCTGGAGTGAACAGAAAGAGTACTCAAATATGATAATGATGATGATGATGAAATAAAGCATTACTAAAGTAGAAGATCTGAAATTGATTATCAAAATGATCCATGATGAATGATAAGAAAAAAAATAAAAGAATAGCAGACAATTAGATATTGTTTGAGGCATGTCCTGAGATGAAAAAGTAAAGAACAAATACTAACAAATATAGGAAGAAGAAATATGTTTTCAAATTGGAAAAATAGACTATGTATCAGGATGATTCCAACTACATGACATTCTGGCCCAGACAAAACCATGAAGAGAGGAAAGGGCCAGCGATTGCCAGGGGATAGGAGGCAGGGAGGGATGCATGGGGAGATCACAGAGGATTTTTCGGGCAGTGAACATACTCTTTATGCTCTTATAATGATGGAAAAATGTTATTATACATTTGTCAAAACCCATAGAACGTACAACATTCATAATGAACCCTAGTGCACCCTGTGGATGTTGTATAATTCTGATGTGCCAATGTAGAAACATTTATTGTAACTCTGGTGTGGGATGCTGGTAACGGAGAAGCTACGCATGTGTATGGGCCAGGATTGCATGGAAAAATCTCTGTACCTTGCTTTCAATTTTGTTGTCATCCTAAAACTGCGGTAAAGATATTACTTCTTTTAAAAACCACCAGACTGTTCTTAGCTCTATGCTTCATGATATTGAATGCCAGAATATTATGGAGAAAAATATTGAAACAACTTAATTATTCAAGAGCAGTCAAATTAATTATTTTATATAAGTTGATAAAATACTTGATGACTTAAAGCAATGATGTAACCCTAGGATAGTTGTTGAAATGTCAATGAATTAATTTAAAATAAAAAGGAAATTATTTTACTCTCTGCTTGATTTTTTACATTTTCTTCAGTTCTTATTATTTTTAATGCTTTTATTCTTTTTTAATTTTTTAAATGTTTTGTTCTAATTCGTTGTACATGACAGTAGAATGCATTTATACATTTTGATAGATCATACATAAATTGAGTATAATCTCATTTTTCTGATTATACATATTGTAGGATCACATTGATCATATAGTCATATATGTATTTGAGGTAATAATGTCTGATTCTAAACTATAGTGTTTAATCTATTGCATTTCTAATTTCAGTGGTTACATTTTTCATTCTTTGTAGTTTTACATGTATTAAAATATTGTATTCTGACTTTGCTTTTTTGTTTGATGATTTTATTTTGTTTGTAAACAGACTCAGACACAAAATGGTAGATAGAAACAAATATATTCTAAAAAATTGAAACACAAGACTGTGAAACTTTCAAAAGAAATCATTTAAAATAATTTAGTCATAAAGAATTAATTTTATACTTCTTGTTGTTAAAACCCAAAATTGTTTTTGCTTTTTTACGGTTTACATTCTTGCTACTATGCTTTAAAATTTTTTTATTTCTTCTAATTAGTTATACATGACAGTAGAATGCATTTGATAAATCATAAATAATGAGTATATTTTCTCATTTTTCTTATTGTACATGTTGTAGGATCACACTAGTTCTGCAGTCACATATGTACATGAGGTAATAGTGTCTGTTTCACTCTACTATCATTCCTACCCCAATACTCCCTCCCCTCTCTTAACTCTCCTCCACCTAAAGTACCTCTGTTATTCCCTAGCACCCCCCTTATTGTGAATTAGCATCCACATATCAGAGAAAATAATTCAATTTTGGTTATTGAGGTTTGGCTTATTTCGCTTAGCACAATATTCTCCAACTTCATCTACTTACCTGCAAATGCCATAATTCTATTCTCCTTTAAGGCTGAGTAATATTCCGTCATGTATATATCTATATATTCTTTATCCATTCATCTGTTGAAGAACACCTAGGTAGTTCCATAGTTTATTGTGAGTTGAGCTGCTATAAACATTGATGTGGCTGTGTCACTGTAGTATGCTGATTTTAAGTCCTTTGGGTATAAACTGAGGAGTGAGATAGCTGGGCCAAAGGTGAAAACCCAAAATCTTTAATATAACTTTTCCCACTTCTTTCATTTTACTAAGACTTTTGAGTTTCCAGAAAGATCAGAGTTTTTAAACCAATGTCATATGTCTAATTAGTGGCAGAGATTATATTACAACATTGGTTTTTGATTCCCAGCTTAGTTTAAATTCTTTCATAACAAATCCCAAGCCTCTAACTTCAGCAGAAGTGTTCTGAGCACAGTAATTATTTAAGAGGCTGACTATGCTATGAAGTAAATACAACAGTACAATATAGAAAAGCAATGTTCTGTGTTATATAAATTTGACCTATTTAAAACAAGCAGTCAGGGCTGGGGTTGTGACTCAGGGTAGAGTACTCTCCTAGCATGTGTGAGGCCCTCGGTTTGATCCTCAGCACCACGTAAAAATAAAATAAACATATTGTGGCCACCTACAACTAACACAAAATAGTAAAACAAGCAGTCTACCTAAAATAAGCATTAATTGAGCATCCATTACTTAGTCCCTTTATATTACCTTGGAAAAAATTAGAAGGGGTGTATGTATATGGGTTGTGTGCACTTTCAAAGATGACTTCAATGTGTCTAAACTTATAACTTTATTTTGTGTTTAAAATTTTCACAGATAAATCAGAAAAAGTAAAAATTATTCTATGATATATATATATTCTGAGTCCATTAAAACTTTTAATAAGGGCTGGGGCTATAGCTCAGGGGGAGAGTGCTTGCCCTGCATGTGTGAGGCACTGGGTTCGATCCTCAGCACAGCATAAAAATAAAGTAAAATAAAGGTATTATGTCCTTCTACAACTGAAAAATATATTTAAAGAAAACTTTTAATAAATGTTTTTTCATGTACATGATCTGATATCTACATATTTTCTTGCCTAACAGAGAATATTCAATAAATATTATAATAATAATAAACAATATAATAAGTATTATTTCTTAAAGAAAAGACTTGGACAAAACATAAGTATTATCCCTGCCTTGCCATTAATAGTTAAATGGGGGCTGGGGCATAGCCCCAGTGGTAGAGTGCTCACCTGGCGCATGTAAGGGCCTGAGTTCAATTCCTGGTACTACCAAAAAAAACAAAACAAAATTAAATTGGCACATCCAAAATATGTTTTTAATCTGTTTCCACATCTATAAAATGATATATTTGGGCAACGTCATGAATAGGTTTTAATTTATTAATTAATTCTGATTGAGCATAGTTTCAGGGCACTAACTTTGTACTAATGATTATGATGTTGTGTTAAGACTTAGGTAAGGGAAGCACCCTGTGCCGTTAGTGGCATGTGTCTTGTGCAAAGGATAGTAAGACATTATATATGACTTACATATTTTTGCATGTATTGCATGTATTTTTGCATGTATTTTGATATGTCAAAGATATTTCTACTTATTTTATGTTTGAGTCAATTGGTCTATTTCAAAAGTCTTCTGTCAATAATTTTGGGGTCCTCTTGCTCTTTCTATTGTATTTGGTACATGCTTGACAATGCAATTCTTTACATTTGCCACCTCATTGAAATACCCAAATCTATAATAAACAGTAACTGTCAATTCTTTCTGGGGAAGCATAAGAAACAACAGAACAACAATAGCTTCTGGGGTATGCAGAGGGTCCCCAGATGGACAGTTGGAGTACTTTATTTAGTTCATTGATTCTCAAAATTTTCTAACACCACAGTGTGATGAAAAGGAAAAAGAATTAAAAGCTTGAGAACCAAGTCTCAGTGTTTCCTACAGATTCTTCAGATGCTTAGAGAAATACACAATCTAATATCAGATTAGATACACTAAACAGATATTTTATTATAAATTAATTACCATGCATGTAACTACATAGACCATTTTAAGATTACCTTGGGTAGAGCTCAATGAGAAATTAATCGGAAGTTTGAAAGTATGGTTCATACTCTTACAGTTGATGGTGCTCTAAAAAGCATCTAATTCATATCCCATCTCCATGAGGGTGGTCATAAGGCTGCTTTCCTAACCATTTATCTTTTTATTTGTTCTACTTAGTGATACATGACAGCAGAATCATTTCAATTCATTGTACATGAATGGAGCACAACTATTCATTTCTCTGGTTGTACATGATGTAGAGTCATACCATTCATGTAATCATACATGGACCTAGGATAATGATGTCGATCTCATTCCACAATCTTTCCCACTCACCTACCCCTTTACCTCATCCCCACTGCCCTCTGCCCAATCCAAAGTTCCTCCAACACCCCTGCCCCATTATGGATCAGCATCCTCATATCAGAGAAAATATTTGGCCTTTGGTTATTCTGGACTTGGCTTATTTCTTTAGCATGATAGCCTCCAGTTCCACCCATTTACTTGCAAATGCCATAATTTCATTCTTCTTTAAGGCTGAGTAATACCCCACTTTTTATATGTACCACATTTTCTTTATTCATTCGTCTGTTGAATGGCATCTAGGTTGGTTCCATAGCTTAGCTATTGTGAATTGGGCTTCTATAAACATTGATGTGGCTGCATCACTGTAGTATGCAGATTTTAAGTCATTTGGGTATAAAACCAAGGAGGGATAGTTGGGCCAAATGGTCCATTCCAGGTTTTCTGAGGAATCTCCATACTGTTTTCCAGAGTGGTTGCACTAATTTGCAGTCCCGCCAACAATGTATAAGCGTACCTTCTTCTCCACATCCATGCCAACATCTATTATTGCTTATGTTCTTGATGATAGCCATTCTAATTGGAGTAAGATGAAATTGTAGGGTGATTTTGACTTGCATTTCTCTAATTACTAGAGATTTGTTGATCACCTGTATATCTTCTTCTGTGAAGTGTCGGCCCAGTTCCTTAGCCCATTT
>JAJEJO010002028.1:334070-361251 GCA_020662805.1 Glaucomys volans
GGTTCGATCCTCAGCACAGCATAAAAATAAAGTAAAATAAAGGTATTGTGTCCTTCTACAACTGAAAAATATATTTAAAGAAAACTTTTAATAAATGTTTTTTCATGTACATGATCTGATATCTACATATTTTCTTGCCTAACAGAGAATATTCAATAAATATTATAATAATAATAAACAATATAATAAGTATTATTTCTTAAAGAAAAGACTTGGACAAAACATAAGTATTATCCCTGCCTTGCCATTAATAGTTAAATGGGGGCTGGGGCATAGCCCCAGTGGTAGAGTGCTCACCTGGCGCATGTAAGGGCCTGAGTTCAATTCCTGGTACTACCAAAAAAAACAAAACAAAATTAAATTGGCACATCCAAAATATGTTTTTAATCTGTTTCCACATCTATAAAATGATATATTTGGGCAACGTCATGAATAGGTTTTAATTTATTAATTAATTCTGATTGAGCATAGTTTCAGGGCACTAACTTTGTACTAATGATTATGATGTTGTGTTAAGACTTAGGTAAGGGAAGCACCCTGTGCCGTTAGTGGCATGTGTCTTGTGCAAAGGATAGTAAGACATTATATATGACTTACATATTTTTGCATGTATTTTGTGATATGTCAAAGATATTTCTACTTATTTTATGTTTGAGTCAATTGGTCTATTTCAAAAGTCTTCTGTCAATAATTTTGGGGTCCTCTTGCTCTTTCTATTGTATTTGGTACATGCTTGACAATGCAATTCTTTACATTTGCCACCTCATTGAAATACCCAAATCTATAATAAACAGTAACTGTCAATTCTTTCTGGGGAAGCATAAGAAACAACAGAACAACAATAGCCTCTGGGGTATGCAGAGGGTCCCCAGATGGACAGTTGGAGTACTTTATTTAGTTCATTGATTCTCAAAATTTTCTAACACCACAGTGTGATGAAAAGGAAAAAGAATTAAAAGCTTGAGAACCAAGTCTCAGTGTTTCCTACAGATTCTTCAGATGCTTAGAGAAATACACAATCTAATATCAGATTAGATACACTAAACAGATATTTTATTATAAATTAATTACCATGCATGTAACTACATAGACCATTTTAAGATTACCTTGGGTAGAGCTCAATGAGAAATTAATCGGAAGTTTGAAAGTATGGTTCATACTCTTACAGTTGATGGTGCTCTAAAAAGCATCTAATTCATATCCCATCTCCATGAGGGTGGTCATAAGGCTGCTTTCCTAACCATTTATCTTTTTATTTGTTCTACTTAGTGACACATGACAGCAGAATCATTTCAATTCATTGTACATGAATGGAGCACAACTATTCATTTCTCTGGTTGTACATGATGTAGAGTCATACCATTCATGTAATCATACATGGACCTAGGATAATGATGTCGATCTCATTCCACAATCTTTCCCACTCACCTACCCCTTTACCTCATCCCCACTGCCCTCTATCCAATCCAAAGTTCCTCCAACACCCCTGCCCCATTATGGATCAGCATCCTCATATCAGAGAAAATATTTGGCCTTTGGTTATTCTGGACTTGGCTTATTTCTTTAGCATGATAGCCTCCAGTTCCATCCATTTACTTGCAAATGCCATAATTTCATTCTTCTTTAAGGCTGAGTAATACCCCACTTTTTATATGTACCACATTTTCTTTATTCATTCGTCTGTTGAATGGCATCTAGGTTGGTTCCATAGCTTAGCTATTGTGAATTGGGCTTCTATAAACATTGATGTGGCTGCATCACTGTAGTATGCAGATTTTAAGTCATTTGGGTATAAAACCAAGGAGGGATAGTTGGGCCAAATGGTCCATTCCAGGTTTTCTGAGGAATCTCCATACTGTTTTCCAGAGTGGTTGCACTAATTTGCAGTCCCGCCAACAATGTATAAGCGTACCTTCTTCTCCACATCCATGCCAACATCTATTATTGCTTATGTTCTTGATGATAGCCATTCTAATTGGAGTAAGATGAAATTGTAGGGTGATTTTGACTTGCATTTCTCTAATTACTAGAGATTTGTTGATCACCTGTATATCTTCTTCTGTGAAGTGTCGGCCCAGTTCCTTAGCCCATTTATTGATTAGGTTCTTTGTATTTTTGGTGTGAAGTTTTTTAAGTTCTTAATAAATTTTGGAGATTAGTGCTCTATCTGAAGTGCATGTGGGAAAGCTTTTCTCCCACTCTGTAGGCTCTCTGTTCGCATTATTGGTTATTTCCTTTGCTGAGAAAAAGCATTTTAATTTGAATCCATTCCACGTACTGATTCTTGTTTTCATTGCTTTCACTCTGGGAGTTTTGTTAAGAAAGTCTGGTCCTAAGCCAACATGATGAAGGTTTAGGACTGCTTTTTCTTCTATAGGGCTCAGGGTCTCTGGTCTAATTACTAGAAACTTGATCTACTTTGTGTTGAGTTTTGAGCAGGGTGAGAGACAGGGATTTAATTTCATTTTGCTGCATATGGATTTCCACTTTTCCCAGCACCATTTGTTGAAGAGGCTCTTTCCTCCAAAATATGTTTTTGGTACCTTTGTCTCATCTGAGATAACTGTATTTATGTGGGTTTGTCTCTGTGTCTTCTATTCTGCACCATTGGTCTACCTGTCTATTTTGGTGCCAATAACTGCTTTTTTTGTTACTATTCCTCTATAGTATAGTTTAAGGTCTGGTATTGTGATGCCTCCTGCTTCACTCTTCTGGCTAAGGGTTGCTTTGGCTATTCTGTCTCCTATTTTACCAAATTAATTTTGTAGTTGCTTTCTCTATTTCCATGAGGAAAGATGTTGGGTTTTTAATTATAATTGCATTGAATCTGTTTAATGCTTTTGGTAGTAGGACCATTTTGAAAATATTAATTCTGCCTATCCAGAAAGAGATCTTTCTATCTCTTAAGGTTTCCTTTAATTTCTTTTAGTGTTCTGTAGTTTTCATTGTAAATGTCTTTCACCTCTTATGTTAGATTGATTCCCAAGTATTTTACTTTTTTGAGGTTATTGTGAATGGGGGTAGTACTCACAAATTTTTGAGGTTATTGTGAATGGAGTATAATTTCTCTTTCAGAGGATTCATCGTTGATGTATAGAAATGCCTTAGATTTATGGGTTTTGATTTTATATTCTGCTACTTTTCATTTATTAGTTCTAGAAGTTTTCTGGTGGAATTTTTTTGATCCTCTAAATATAGAATCATCTCTTTGGCAAATAGTGGTAGTTTGAGTTCTTCTTTTCCTATTCATGCCCATTAATTTCTTTCATCTATCTAATTGCTCTGGCTAGATTTTTAAGAACAGAGCATACCTTTCTTGTTCCAGTTTTTAGAGGGAATACTTTCAATTTTTCTGCATTTAGAACGATGTTGACCTTGGGCTTAGCATACATAGCTTTTATAATGTTGAGGTATGTATCTATTATCCCCATTTTTCTAGTGTTTTGAAGCTGAGGGGGTGCTGAATTTTGTCAAGTACATTTTCTGCATCTATTGAGATGATTATGTGATTCTCATTTTTAAGTCTATTGATATGATGAATTGTTTATTGATTTTCGTATGTTGAACCAACCTTGTATCCTTGCGATGAAACCCACTTGGTCATGATGCACTATCCTTTCAATATGTTTTTGTATGTGATTTGCCAGAATTTTGTTAAGAATTTTTCTTCAGTGTTCATCAGGGATATTGGTCTGAAGTATTCTTTCCTTGATGTGTCTTTGTCTGGCTTTGGTATTATGGTGATACTAGCTTCACAGAATGAGTTGGGGAGGGTCCCCTCCTTTTCTATTCCATGGACTATTTTGAGGAATATTGGAATTAGTTCTTCTTTGAAGGTCTTGTGCACACCTTGGCTGAGAATCCATCTGGTCCTGGGTTTTTCTTGGTTGGAGGCTTTTGATGATATCTTCTATTTCACTTCTTGAAACTGACCTGTTTAAATTGTGTTTGTCCTCCTGATTCAGTTTGGGTAATTTATATGTCTCTAGAAATTTGTCCATGTCTTCAAGATTTTCTATTTTTTTGGAGTACAAATTTTCAAAATAGTTTTTAATTATCTTCTGCATTTCAATAATGTCTGTCATGATATTTCCTTTTCTATCATGAATTTTACTAATTAGAGTTTTCTCTCTTTGTTAGTGTGGCTAGGGGGTTATCAATTTTATTAGGGGGTTATCAATTTTATTTTTTCAAAGAATCAACTTTTGTCAATTTTTTAAATTGTTTCAATTTCATTAATTTCAGCTCTGATTTTAATTATTTCCTGTTTTCTACTAATTTTGGTATTGATTTGTTCTTTTTCTAGGGCTTTGAGATGTAATGTTAGGTCACTTAGTTGTTGACTTTTCATTCTTTTAATGAATGAGCCCAATGCAATGAACTTTCCTCCTAGCACTGCATTTATAATGTCCCAGATAGTTTGATATGTTGTATCTGCATTCTCATTTACCACTAAGAATTTTTTAATCCCCTCCCTGATATCTTCTGTTATTCATGCATCATTCAATAGCATATTATTTAGTCTCCAGGTGTTAGAGTAGCTTCTGCTTTTTATTTTATCATTGATTTCTAGTTTCATTCTATTATGATCTGATAGAGTGCAGGGCAGTATCTCTATTTTATATTTGCTGAGTGTTGCTTTCTGGCATAAATATGTTAAATTTTAGAGAAGGGTACCTGTGCTGCTGAGAAAAAAGTGTATTCACTCATTGATGGATGGAATATTCTATATATGTCTGTTAAATCTAAGTTACTGATTGTATTATTGAGTTCTATAGTTTCTTTGTTTAGTTTTTTTCTTTGAAGATCTATCAAATGGTGAGAGAGGTATTAAAGTCACTCAGTGTTATTGTGCTGTCATCTATTTGATTCCTGAAATTGAGACTTTTTTTTTATGTATATGGATGCTCCATTGTTTGGGGCATAAATATTTATGATTGTTATATCTTGTTGATGTATGATTCTCTTAAGCAGTATGAAATGTCCTTCTTTATTTCTTCTAACTTTGGCTTGAAGTTCACTTTATCTGATATGAGGATGGAAACTCCTGCTTTTTGCATAGACCATAAGAGTGATATGTTTTTTACCATTCTTTCACCTTCAGTCTGTGGATGTATTTTCCTATGAGATGGGTCTCTTTAAGGCAGCCTATTGTTGGGTCTTTTTTTTTTTTTTTTTTTTAAATCTAGTCTACCAGTCTATGTCTTTTGATTAATGAGTTTAGACTGTTAACAGTCAGGGTTATTATTGAGAAATGATTTTTATTCCCAGTCATTTTGGTTTATTCAGGGTTTTTAACATGACTTGGTTCTCTTTTGATTGACTTTTCCTTTAGTGTAGTTTCTCCCTTTGCTGACTTTCATTGTTGTTTTTGTTTCCTCCTCATGGAATATTTTGTTGAGAACGTTCTCTAATGCAGGCTTTCTAGTTGTAAATTCTTTTAATTTTTGTTTATCATGGAAGGTTTTTATCTCATCAAACTTAAAGTTTAACTTTCCTGGATATAATATTTTTGGTTGGCATCCATTATCTTTCAGAGCTTGGTATATGTTGTTACAAGACCTCCTAGCTTTGAGGGTCTTGGCTGAGAAATCTGCTGAGATCTGAATTGGTTTCCTCCTACATGTAATCTGAAACTTTTCTTTTGCAGCCTTTAAGATTCTATTTTTATTTTGTGTGCTAGGCATTTTCATTATAATATGATTAGTATGGATCTGTTGTAATTTGTATATTTGGGGTCCCACAAAGTCTCTTATATTTGATTTTCCATTTCCTTCTTCAGGTTTGGGAAATTTTCTGGTATTTCACTGAAAAGATTATGCATTCTTTTGGTTTGGTTTGTGCCTTTCTCTACACTGATAATTCTTAAATTTGGTCTTTTCATGTTATCCCATAATTCTTGAAGGTTCTTTTCACAGTTCCTTCCCATCTTCACTGTGTGGTCAACTTTATTTTTAAGATTATATATTTTGTTTTCATTGTCTTCAAAGTTCAGTCTTTCAAGTGATGTAGTCTGTTGGTGATATTTTTCTATTGCAATTTTAATTTGGCTTATTGTTTCCTTCATTTGCAGAATTTCTGTTTGGGTTTTTTTTTTCAGTATCTCTCTCTTTATTGAAGTAATCTTTTGCTTCCTGCATTTGCTCTCATAACTCTTCATTGAAGTTATTTTTTGTTGCCTGCATTTGCTTTCTTATATCATCCTTTACTTCACAGATCATTTTAATTATGTACATTCTGAACTCCTCTTACATTTCATATACTGTGCTGTAAATGAATTCTTTTATTGTGTCATCTTGCTTTTTTGGGGGGGCACTTTATTCCCTTGTTTTTTCATGTTGCTTATGTTCATTCCCCTCTAGCAGTGCAGATCCAAGGTATTAAAGTTTCTACCCTACTGATTTATAATATCCCTGAAGGTTTCCAATACCTTACCTTTAAGGAAGAGATCAATATTAATAGCATCCAATGTACACAATATGCAGCTTTAAATCAATAAGCCCCTACTAAGATGTTTACAGTTTTGTCACAATGAACAATTGATGTGTATGATTAATATCTATAGTATAAGCAGTAGGTTTGCAGTAGTGTCTACAGTTTCTAATGGTAGACAAAAAGAGAACAGGGAGTATAGGGAGGTAAGATATAGAGGTATTAGATCATAGGAAGAGTGAAAGAGGAATCAGAAGTTGACTGTCAGCAGAAAAGAACTCTCAGGTGTAACCAAGCCTATAGGGACCTTGGAAATGGCCTTCCAGGTCCTGGCTATTGTCCCTAAATGGAAACAGTCATGCCCCAATTGGTGGTGGCAGTGGCAGCTAACCCATCGGAACTTCAATATTGTGCTTCTAGTTTCAGGCTGGAGTCCCATGATGGAAGCTGCCCCAACTAAAGATGGTGGTGGCAGTAGCAACCTAGGATGGCAGTAGTGACCTAGGATGGAGGTAACCACTTTCAGAGATGGGGCTGTGAGGGTGGACTCTGCAGTGGCATTGGGTGGCCTGTTCGGATAGCAGTGCTGTGGTGGGCATTGTGGTGGCAGGAAGTTGCCTCCAGGCCCTATCCGTTGTCCTAAGGGGGAGGCTATCACATGCAGAGGGGCTATGGCAACATCTGCAGTGTCCCAAGAGGGAGGCTGCCCTGGGGAGCAACGGGGACTGCAGCACGGGCGAGTGGGTAGCTGGGGGATGCAGACGCACAACTAGCGCTCTCCTTTCTGTTACCCTCTCTCCTATTTTTCAGTGCTAAACACAATGATGAGCATGCTTTAGGTAAAGGAAAGTGCAAATATGGCTACTGCATGAATAAATGGGCCAGTGGGACGTTTAGTCATCTGCCACCGTCCTGCAGGTGTGAAGACACATTCCATGGAAGAGCAGGAGAGAGGACCTTAGGCCCTGCTGTTCTTCATCCCTGTTATGAAATGCTCAGTTACCAACTCTTCCTTCAGAGCTCAACAAAAGTAACCTTCTTTTTGAAGCTGTCTTTTATCAATCTGAGGTAAAGTGTCATTTCTCCATGTTCAGGTAACAGTTTCCTTTTTCTTCACTTCCATCATTACTCCCACATATTTATAGGTAATAGTTTGCAAATTTCTAGTTCTAAATATTAAATTAATTGAGGACAAGGATTGGGTCTTATTCCTTTTTTATCTTAGAAAAATAATGAGAAATATTGGTTGCTGGTTAATGAAGAGACTCCAAAGACAGCCAGCATCAACCATGATTCACCTAAATTATTCAGAGATGAAATAATGTCAAGAAAAGAAAACAGAGACACCTAAGTGGGTGGCTATAGCACCCATGCTGCTTTCTTTCCAAAAGACTTTGGAAATAAAGGCTCCATTCAAATTGGAGTAGCAGATGAGAGCCAGTGCAATTCATATTTGTCTCAGATTTCTACTTCAGAAAAGAAAATAAAGATTATTCTTATTATGGCTAAAGAAAAATGGATGTTGATTGAACTTTGAAATGTGTAGAGTATCTAAATTTGCAGTTGGAGTCAGTATTTAATAGTTATAAACACCTATACTATACTGTTTATAAACTACAAATAGTTTATAACTATTAAATACTGACTCCAACTGCAAATTTAGAGAGTGATTGAATATTAGAGCTAGGATGGATCCTGGTGTTCATCCAAATCAATTTAGCAATTTTCTAAGTGGAAAACAATATCCACAAAGGTGTGGAGGTTTGCCTGAAGATCAAAATAATCAGCATTCAATCCACAAGGAACTGGCCTAAATCCATACTGGGAAGTTTTGATGATTAAATGAACTTTCCTAGAAAGGATGAATTTTACTAAGATAAATCATATTTCAAAAATGTTTAAGTCATTAAAATATACAGGTGCAAACCCTCAGGGGATGAAGAAAAAAATAAGTCTTTATCTTGAAAACGTTTTTGCAGCCTGGAAATGAGAATAAAAGCTTGACTCCAGGCAAGAGGAAGGCGTGTACTGCCTGAGGAGCTGATGAGAACTTCAGAGGGCTGTGCAGTACAATCCCGACTCCCACGGATCATGGAGGCCCCTCTAAGTTTGTGGACATTTAACTGATATTAAAACATGCACTGCACTGTTCCTGAACTTCCTCTTTCTCACACTCTATTTTCTTTACTTCATAATAGCTATAACCATATGCTGAAACATACATTTTCAATCTCTTCAATGTAAATAAAGGTTTTTTTAATTGCACATTCTCATTTTTAAAAGTGGAGAAACAATCATCTGGCTTTTTCCTTTAAAAATCCTTAAATTAAACTAAATTTCTTTTGCTTTCACATATATCTAAATTTCCTTCTTTCCATGTGTCAGAACATTTGTAGCAGAAGTTTTTCAAAAGGCATTTTAAATAGAGTCTGTATAAGGTTAATCTCAGGTTGGTTGTGATTTCTGTAAACTCTGATCTTTATTGTTTGTTCCATCTATAAAGTTCTTGGGGAATTTTGCCTTAAGGTAGAGGAGTCCATGAGTGAGGGCAAACGTTCTGGATAGCAATCTAGCATCGACCTTAGAAGACATGAATGAACTTCTTCATGATTGGAACTCTGCTCTGAAACCTCTAGTGACAACATGGGTTTTACACTTTGGATTCTATCAGAAAGACTGTCATTGGAGAATCGAGAACCTCATACAAGACTTCATCACTTAGAATGTGCTCCTTCAGTGAGACTTCACCTTCTCTTTACAGTTTGCTACTACTTTCTTTAGAAATTGAACATCAGAAGGAGTGTAACTTTGTCAAAATTTATACTCCTTTTAGTTCCTATATATCACAGTGAAATTGTACCACAGCGGATCTGCTTTTTTAGAGTTTTAGATTGAAAGATAGTTTTGAGAATGTTCCCTAGTTGACTTTTGTCAGTTAAATATTTTCCTAGCATAAATTATGCAAAAGTTAGATTATCTTTGGCTCTAAGTATGGTTTATAGCAGGTTTGGTATTCCCTCCTGGTATACATTACTCATGCTATAATTACTTTTCTTATGAAAGTTAGGAGTTTGAATCATGGTCATTATATATAGTTATTTACAGAGAAAATGAAGATAAATGGGAGAGTCTAGTCATCTGAAAAAAGGAAACAGTAATTAGGTTGTAGAAAAGCTGGAATTTATAGAGGAATTTTTCTTGAATGAGAATTCAAAAGTTATTTATCTTTAAGTTTTTGTTTCTAAAAAGAGACGATAGCACAGCTAAAATCACTAACTTTCTAGTTATATGCTTTTTAATAATTTATTTCACACAGTCTGGATGTTTGTAGAGAACCCAGGAGTGTTTAGTTACCAGTGAATTAGCTTGTATAATTTGTGATAGAACAATCACCTCAAACTGAAATATTCTTCATAAGCAAAAGGCACAGAAATTTTTCCTTCAAAATTTTCCCTGCAGGGATTGATGCTGATGTCTCCTTTTCTTATTTTAGTTTCTTTCCTGTCTCACTTACAATAATTCAACCCCCACAGTCATTTGTGTTCAAAGTTCACAATCATTTTATTGTAGTTTGAATCAAACTTATGATAAAGTTCACATGGAGCTTTGAGTATTTAAATTAGATAGTGTCATTCATATTATATAATGAGTCCTTTTTGTAACAAAGAGGTCAAATAACTTGTCAAGAGTCAGTTCAGCATCTCACATTACTTAACTGGGTTGACTCGGTTGAAAAACTTAATTCTGTTAATACATATTCTCTTGGTTGGATGATGCACTTTTCCATGCCTTAACGTCAGGAGTCATTCTCCTTTGTTAGTAGTTCTCTGAACTTTCCCACCAGATCTAGATTCATGCACTGAGCTTAGAAATACATATTTTTATTCTAAAGATAAATAATGCTGAGCTGCTATGTACCAGGCGCTCTGGCAGGTGTTGATGGTTCAAATGTAAGGAATACAGGTCTGACATAACCAAGAACTGCAGTCTCATGAACACAATCAATCAAATAACCTCCCAAATAAGTACTTGTTACTTGTGCTATTTTGAAGTAAAAATGCAGGTGCTCTGTGAGCTTAGGAATGAGAGTATGATATCCAAAAAATGAAAAGGAATAAACAGCAGTTGGGTCATCAGAGGCAGAGAATATAGAGAAATGAAACAATAGACTCTCTCCAGGGGCAGCAGAGAGAATGGGTTATTCAGGGAATGGAAAGAAGACAGAGTTGCTAGATGTACAGAGAAGGTAAAAAAGCAGGATGTATTGAGTCTGGAAAGAGTCAGGGACCAGGACATTAAGGTCACTTTTGGTCTCATTCAGGATTTTCATTTTTATTAAAATAATATCCTACCAGTAACAGGAAGTTTTTGAAGACATAAAACAGGAAAATGACTAATTAGAGTTTCATTTTTAGAAGATTATTCTACACAGAAGAAGGAAAATGAATTGGGGAGAATCAAAATGGAAGCAGAGAAACTAGTCATACATTTATTGCAAAAGACAGGAGAGAAGATGACAAAATGGATCAGAATGGGGTGGGAGAGTAGACAAGACATTGACATGAGTCAACGAGACTTGGAGTATTAAAACCGAGGAAACAGTTCAACATTTCTCATAGTTTTCTTGGTTTCCAGGAAAAGGTATTTTTTTTCCCAGGTTTGGAATATCTCTTTAGAGCCAGATACATAAATGTCTTCCCAGTTTTCCCTAAATCTACTTGTTCACTTAAAATGATTAGCTTCCTGAGCTGCCTGTTCATGCAGACTTTTGTCCACGTCTTTGATTTTATATAATCACATTAGTTTCGGACCTCCCAGTATGATTGTTTGGTGAATGGGCACTACTGAACACTGTGTTAGCTTTGTGTTAGTATTAACAAAATACCAGATACAGTCAACAGAAGAAAGGTTTATTTTGGCTCACACTTTGAGTTTCAGTCCATGGATGTTTGCTTTGGGGGTTACGGTGGGGAAGAGAACTTTATGGCGGAAGCATGTGACAGAGGATGCTGCTCTCCTTATTGCAGCCAGGAAGAAAAGAGAGAGGCAAGACGGGACCAGGAATGAGCAACACACTCAGAATAATCTGGTAGCTACAGATGAAGTCATTGGAACTTGAAAAGATGGTTCTCAAGTGAAAAAAACTGACAATTATATTTTGTAGGCACATTTGATACTAAGCTTTACCCTTTGGGCCCAGAGGAAAGAGGATTTTCTCTTTTCACTGTGGCCTTGTGGCTTTCTTGGAAAGAGGAACTTGGGGAAATGAATTACACGTAGTCCTTCCATTATCCCAACCCTTAATTTATCTACCTAAGTATGTTAATAAGAGATCCTTGGCTTAATAATGAAGGAGTTCAAAAGTGAAGAAGGTTGTCTGTATTTGGTGGTTTGTTTTTCCTGTGTACAATGTGATCCAATTTGCAATTATGCAGTCATTTTTCTATTTGTTTAAAGTCAGAATCCTCCTTGGATTCTGGGGCATGTGTCTTATCTTTTTGCTATCACAATGTACCTTGTGCTGTCAGAGTGGCACTATATTAATGGAATGGATGTGGTAAGGCAGGAGAGTACTGGTTGGGGCAGAGTGAAGAGGAGAGTCTAACCCTTAAGACCATTAATTCAATCACCACTTCTATTGGCAGTCCTTTGCTGCCAAGGAAAGTGGAAAATTCCAGGCAGAAGAAAACCAGGACCAACCAGGGATGTGAGACCTGAGAGAACTGCCTCAGGAGCAGCATCCATGAGCAAATTGCTGAGCAACCACCACAGGAAGCTGGCCAACTTGGAGGACAAAGAACATTTGAAAACAGGGTAGGAGGAGAGAGAAATCACCAGGAAACTATTCTTTTTTTAATATTTTTATAGTTGTCAATGGACTTTGATTTATTTATTTATATGTGGTGCTGAGGATTGAACCCAGTGCCTCACATATGCTAGGCAAGCACTCTACCACTGAGCCACAACCCCAGCCCCAGGAACCAATTTTTGATAGGGTCAGTTAGCATGTAGTGTTTTCTAAAATATTTTTATTAGTACCTTATAGTTATACATAATAAGTTCATTTTAACATAATCATGCATAGCATGAAATAAAATTTGCTCCATTTCAGTGTAGTTTTAAGTACAGAAAAAGCACTGCTAACCACATGTATTCCATATTACAAAGGTTTGGTAAAGGAGTCTTTTTTTCCCTATCACAAAATTACCTACCAAAAAATTATCAGATTAAAAGAGACTAGAATTCTAGTTGTGGCAGAATATTTTCTAAGTTTATGCTATACAGATTAAACAATGTATATAAATAATCCATGGGAAGGTGTATTTGTACAGTGTGGATTATAAATGAATGACATTAAAAAATGATTCTCAAGTTAAATGTGATTTTTCTGTCTTCATTCACATCTGTATTAGGACTCTTCAGAGAAACAAAATGAATGGTATGGAAGGATGGATCTATCATCTATCTATCTAAGATTGATTTGTTTTAAGATACTAGTTCATGGAATTAGGAATCTAAGTTCCATGACCTGTAGTAAGCAAGCTGGAGACCCCAGGAATGCTCCTTGTCTGAGTCTGAAGGCAGGAGAAGGTCCATGTCCAGCTTGAACACAGTCAGGAACACAGATTGAATTCTCCCTCTTCTACTTTTTTCTTCATGCTTTAATAAATTGGATGAGGTCCAAACACACTGAGGAAAGCAATCTGCTTCACTGAATCTACCAATTCATTTGTGTTAAGTGAAATAAGCCAGACACAGAAAGACAAGTTCCACCTGATCTAAGTCATATGTAGGATCTTAAAAATGTTGATCTCCCAGGGGTTGAGAGTGAAATGGTGGTTACCAGAAGCCAGGAATAATAAATAGGAGGGAGGATGAATGGGCAAAGATTGATCAGTGTGTCCTCAGTTATAGTTTTAAAGGAACAAGAAGTTCTGTTTTAGTGTTTCAGAGTAGGGTAATTATAGATAACAGTAATAAATGATATATTTCAAAAAACTAGAAGAAATTATTTCAAAGGCTTTCACCATGAAGAAACAATACATGTTTGTATGTGTTTGAGGAGATATGTGTAACCCAATTTAAACACTATACAATATTTACATGTATCTAAACATCAGGTTACCTCACTGATATGTACCATTTTTGTATCAGTGGAAATAAACTTAATCAGAATGTTAATCTCATCCAGGAACACTTTTAATCAGAATGTTAATCTCATCCAGGAACACTTTTATTTTTAGCCAAATATCTGAGTGCCACATGACTCTATCAAGTTAATACATGAAATGAAGCATCACAACACCTTTATCTGTAGGAACAGAAAGGAAATGACTAAGTTCCTGTCTAATTTTTTATGACATAATTTTTCAGTTTTGAAATAAGACTTTGGACTCCTTATTATTAATGTACCAGAATGCCATAAAATGTTGCTATTCCTTCATCAAGTAAGATGTAATAATCCAGCCAACTAACACTTTATAGCTGTGATATCCACAAGAGGTGGTATTTCATGATTCAGCCAGCCTGCCAGGAAAAGAGAGAAATTTAAATTTATAAAGGATTATAATAAATTACATTTACTATTTGTCAGACTATTTAGCAATATAGGCCAGTGATCCATAATATTCAAATTGAGGGCATTTCTACATTAATGATTGGTTCAGCAAAAAATAAAAGTATATGGTGACTTCCTTTTAGACATTTTTGAAACAGAATTTTCTAACTTAGTCACGTTCAAACGTATGTGCTCCCATTCAAAGCAGCAACTTCAGAGAAAATGTACCCAAGTGAATAATGCTGCTATTGTTCAGAGGAAGTTCACAAATTACACTAGAAAATATTTCCACCTACTTAATAATTTTCTCTCATTTCTGAAGCTAGTTGAATTTTTCAATGTAATTTCCATTTTTACTTGTCTCAGTTCATAGTAACTTTAAACCATTACTTCATATAAAATTCACCTATAAGGAATAATTTGCCTTTACTTAGAATATAAAAAATGAGTGAGCCCTTGGAAGGTAATACTAGAGAAGAGTTCTGAGATGATGCTGACCAACAACAGCACCACTTGAATAAATGTGTGGCTCTTCAACACCTTCTTGACAGGAGGGGAAGTGGAGGAACAGAAAGAATATTGTGAAGGGAATCTGAAAATATTATCTCCAAATTGGATGCTGATTTCTGGGAAATATGAATGCTAAATCCTCCTCTTGATTGACATTTGTGTGTTTTAAATTGAATTAACTCACTTCAACTTGGAGAATGTGTTCTGAAACACTGAAAACATTTAAGTAATTCCAATTTCTCTTGTCAGAGTTATTATTTAAGAGATTGGTATTTCACCATTCCTAAAGCCAAAAAATGCATAATTTTTTATTTGCAAAATTTACTCCAACAGTCTGAAAAGAAGGACATTCCCTCTGCACTTGAAGAAATATATCCTTACTGTCCAGTTTCTTCCACTCCTAATCTGGATAAGGAAGCACATTGCCAGATGGGGGCTGACCACAAGTACACAGTAATAAACAAAAACAGTGTTAGTCAGTTTTCTGTCACTGTAACAAACACCTGAGATAAGAGGTTTATTTTGGTTTGCAATTTTTAATTTTGAAGGTTTCAGTTGATGATCAATTGGTTCCTTTGCTTTGGGCCTATGGTAAGGCAATACTTCATGGCAGGCAGGCATGGCAGAGAAAAACCACTCAGTTCATGGTCAGGAATCAAAAGAGAGGGGAAAAAGAAAATCCTTTTCAGGGGAATACCCTCAGTGACCTAAAATTCTCTTTCTAGGTGCCACTTCCTAAAAGTTCTACCACCTCCCAACAACACTCCTGGGGACCAAACCTTTAAACTAGGGCCTTTGGAAGACACTTATCCAGACCACAATAATATTATCTCTGCCCCTATGAATCTCACAATCCAAGAAGAATGTGAACATTTACCAAATATACAAATAATTGTATAATTACAAATTGGAGCATGAGTTATAAGAGGAAAACAAATAGCCATTGTTTTCCCTATTGAACTCCCAAGGGTCTCTAAGAGTTAAGGTAAAATTAAGAGAAAGATGAAAAGACATCTTGGTCTGTTCAAAACGATATTTTAGCAATTGTAGATTGCTTTAACTTAAAAGCAATTTTTTTTTTTTTTGTACCAGAGATTGAACCCAAGGGTACTTAACCACTGAACAACATTTCCAGCTTGCCCTTTTGAGGCAGGGTCTCACTAAATTTCTTAGGGCCTCCCTAAGTTGCTGAGGATGAATTTGAACTTGTGTCTTGTCTCAGCCTTCTAAATTGCTGGGATTATGGGCATGTACTAGTGTGCCTGGCTGAAAGCAATTTTAAAATAGGACATTGAACCTTAATCTCCAAGATATTTATTTGTCTTTATATCTCTAATTGGTTCAGGAGTTTAGAGGAAATAAATGTATAGTCTATAAATGGCATACTAGAAAATATTCATAGAGAAGATGTATATGCTCTGTATTGAAGAATGTGTAAGACCTTAATAGGCAGATATATAGATGTGTAACCCATCAGTCAGGAATAAAGAGTTGGAATTAGCACAAACATGTGGAAATGCTGGTTAATCTAAGAAAAATTAAAAGACCAAATCATCTTTATTAAAGGATCATGAGAAGATTATAAAATTTTAATTTTAAATATTTTCTTGAGTTTTTGATGTTTTAAAATGTTCATCTATTTCTATAAGCAGAAAATAAGTAACAATAACAAATGCCAACATCCACTGAGTATTTATAGTTTGTGAATTTTATTTCACATCCATCATCCTGTAAGAGAATGGTGGTTTGGGGGCCAGTAGCAGTCACAGCAACTCCTGAGAACCTGTTAGAAATGCAAATTGGCAAATCCTACTGAATCACTCTCTCTGGTTGGGGTCCAGAGATTGGTGTTTGAACAATGTCCAGGTGACATTATCCCCCTGCTCTGGAGATTGAATCTAGACCATCACACATGCTAAGCATCTCAGACCTTTTTAAAATTTCAGTTTGAGATAGGGTCTTGTTCAATTGCCCAGTCTGGCCTTGAATTTGCAATCCCCCTGCCTTAGCCTCCAGAGTGACTGAGACTACAGCAATGTGCCACTCTGTTTGGTTCCAGATGACTTCAATTCAAATTCAAGTTTGAGAACTATTACTCTAAGGTAAATATTTTCATTTCCACTTTAAAGATGAGGTGAATGCAACTTAGAAACAGAGTTCCCCAGAGTCTTTCAACTGGCCAGAAGTATAGCAATGATTATAAACTCATCTTTTTGACCCCTAACTTACATATTTTCTATTAAGCCACAACACCTTTAAAATGAATGTATTATTAAAAAAAGAGAAGCAAGTGTATAAAGCTGTTATTGTACTCTTCTAAGTCATTTTCACACTCTTATCTGTATGTGTATAATTTCTGAGTTGGTTGCTAAATGAAGAGTCAAAGTTTTCTTATAGTTAGAACATGCACAAAGCTCAAAAATTGATTAAATTGTATAGCATCTTCTTGCAAATTTCTGAGGAGTATAATAAAACAAAAACTAGTTTGAACATATTTTATATTCCCACAGGGTATCTCCAGGAAGCAGAAGACTAAGAATTGCTCTAATGTTCCCAGCAAGTCCTTTGACAGGCAGGGTGATGGCAGACCCCAGTGCGGTGAACACAAGTTATTTTCTCTGCCTTAAAAGCACGAAGATAGCAAAACCCCTGTTGGGTCCCCTCTTGCCCTGTGGGAATTCTGTTTCTATGCACTCTTGGATAAATCCTACTCTTACATTTAAAAATATAAAGCATGAAGGTAATTTATTTGACTGATCTTTGGGCACTAAAATTGTGAAATAAAAATTCCAGTTAATTATGTAAAAATACTTTGTCCTCTATGTTGAAAATTTCATTTAAACTTTTCCATTGATTACTTCCTTTTTCATTTTACCTTCATAAAATTACTTTGGGAATTAGAAAAAGGTATTAACAGCAGTACTATTCTCCTTCCAGTGCTTTTGTTTTGATTCCTTGCCATTCAGTTGTCTTTCCTGCAAAATTTGTAAAATTGAAGTTGCTTCACTATCTAAATATTGTAACATATACTAAAAACCTGTGTAAAGAAACCATAAGGGTAAAGCCTTATGTAAATACTTAGTTTATATCCATTTTGTTGTTATTTAGAGACCAAATATATAGCATTCCACTCTAACAAATTTCATAGATGAATGAAATCCTGAGTTTAGACCTTAGAGAAATAAAATCAGATTTGCAAAGTTACTACTGACATTATTTTGGTGAGAGTGCAGAAGCTCAGATTTAGCAAATAATTGGGAAGTTTTATTGGCCTTTGATGCTTATTCCCTCTGTTTATCAGTAATAACCTCATTAGTATATTTCAATCTAGACATATACAAAATAAAATATATCTCATTTTAATGTTTTTAGGTTGGAACCAGGGACCTTGCATGTGCTAGGCAAATACTCTATCACTAAACTACAATCTCCAGCTGAAAATATATCTCATTTTTAAAGCACAGCCACCCTTAACTAAAAGAAGTATAATTCTTATTTAATTTTTTAAAGGTGATAAATAAAACATGAAAATTATGCATATTTATGGACTATTTATGATATTTTGGTACATATATACATTGTACAATATATACATCAGGTTAAATATATCTATGTTGTTACACATTTATCATTTCTTTATAGTGAAAACATTCCAAACTTTTCTTCTAGCTTTTCAAAACATACAGAACATAATCATTGTCTGTAGTTACCCTTATGCAATAGCATAGCAGAACTTCTTACTCCTATCTAACTAAAAAATATCATAAAAATACCATATGAACCTGATTGCAGGTCCATACTTTGCATCAATTATATCTTTCCCAAAGAGCAAGTTTTTAGGCTAATTATCTTTAAGAGTGGCAGGAAGTCTCTATTGTATTCTAAGCTGTTTTAGTTTCTTCCATTCCCCATGGTTTATTGGGAAATTCTAATAAGAATCATAATATTTTTCACAGATGAATTTTCACATATTTCATATTTCTCTGCTTTGCCTTCAGTGTTGTAAACAGAGCTGTGGTGTGGGGTTCCCCTGAAATGGGTTTCATTTCAATCTCCACTGTGGAATGCTTTTCCATGTACCCGGAGTGAATAGTCAAGATCTAAAAGCAAGATCAGAAGACATGATGGATTCCAGTAGCACAGATGAACAGTCTTTCTTTTGTACTGCCTTTATGGTAAAACTTCTATCATTTTGAAGTTAGTTTTTAAAATTATTTTAACATAGGTCCTTCTTTTATAGAGGTAGAACTATAAATAGTATGCTTGCTGATACTGATTTAATTTTTTCAACTAGATTGTTGAATCAATACATATTAATCAATACATATTAATTACTTTAATCAATACATATTAATTACTTTCCTATAAGTTAAATCACGTGACCACTATAAAACTAAAATTACCATTTTGGTAAGAAATCTCTAAAATATATTTTGTTTATAACCTAAAACTCTGTAGAAAAAAAAGCATTATTTATATTAGGATGCACTTTACAAAAAAGAGCATAGTAATGTATTCACCAGTAAATTATTGAGGTTTTATGAATGCAATATTAATATTTTGGGCGATTGTTATACATAACATTTTGAAATAATCCAGATAAAATAATTGTGCTTATTTTGTAGAATGTTATAACCTTAACCATTTCTTGTTTTGTGTTGACAAAAGACCTAGATCTGTCTTCAACAAAAAAAGTTGTTCGTCAGTTTTCATGGGTCTCTCTTGACAAATCTTAAGAGACAAGAGAAATCACTGTTCAAGATAACTTTGTATTTTCATTCTCTAAACGCAATATTGTACCATCTTTCATTCATGTAGGGTACCTACACACAATCAGCATTACAGAATATGTGCACACTTCTGTTCAGCTGAGGACTGCCTCTTTATGGTCTGCTATGTTGCAAACTCTACTTCCAATAATCGGTCCCATTGTAATCCCTTTAAATGATCAACTGTGAGTGCATAGAGAACTATAAAAAATGGCTGCACATTGTCTCACTAGTCAAATTTGGGTTAGTCTGATATACTAGCCTGTTGTTTGTTCATTTTTCTTAAGCAAATAAAATAGTATACATAAAATTGAAGTTCTTTAGATTCCCCTACAACAGGCAGATTTTTATCTACCTCTCCCCTCTAAATAAAATCACTATCATTAATCTTAGGACATTTCTAGTCCAAATTTTAAAATTTCTATTTATATACATATATATATAGATATATATATATATATATCTATATATATCTCCACGAAAAGATACCTGACTACTTACTGTACTTTTAATGCCATAACATTGACTCTATAATACACCTTTGTCTACTCAACATACATTTTAAAATTACTCTGTATAAATCAAACTACTTAGATATAGTCAATCTGTTTTATTTATTTTGGTGCTAAATATCATTCTATTGTGTGTGTAAATATGTATTTACATAGTGTGCATACGTATGTACATACATACTACAGTTGAATTTTCCATCCTTTATTGATTAATATTTGAGTTGTTTGTTTTTTCCTATGACAAACAATGCTAACGGATGTCCCTGTACATATGTCTTAGCATGCATGCGTGAGCATGCATGTATGTACACTGAGACTGGAACTGCTGAGTTCCAAGATAAGGATCTTTAATTATCTTCAATTTTATGAGTTTCCCTCCAAAATGGTTGCCTGGTTTATGTTCCCTACAACTGTGTGTAAGCTTATCATTCTCCCATACTCCTACCATTTGAAATTGCTATAACTTTGATGGTTTGAAATGATGCTTTAATTTATTTTGTATTTGTTTCCCAACCACTACTATCTGTTTACATTATTATTTGCCTGTTATCCCCTTTTTTGTTTTACCAATACACATTCTTCACCCATTTTCTGTTGAACTATTTATCATATTTTCATGGACTAATAAGGATCATTTGAATTTTTTCTATTGCCTGTAATGCCTATTGACTATACTTTCCAATTTATTGTTTTTTAAAAAACTTTAGTCCCTTTTAATATAGAAGTTTTAAATGTTATTTTAGTTAGAATTACTGATGTTTTATGATTTAAGACTTTTTCAAGAAAAACCTAGCCTGTCCAAATATTATAACAATATTAATCATAAATACAGTTTTAAAACTTTTCTTTATGGTTAGAACTGTTATTTTTGAATGTAATTTGACTTAGGTATTTGATTTTATAATGGAAACTTATGAATGCCAACATTATTTATTGATTAACCACACTTCCCTTTGAATTTTAATGCTTCCTATACTTTAAATAAAGATTCCACAAAAGCTTTAGCCTCTTCTTTATTTTTTTAATTTTTACAGATTTCATTTTGATTCACTGTACACAAATGGGGTACAACTTTTCATTTCTTTGGTTGTGCATTATGTAGCCTCTTCTTGAATGCTCAATTTTTTCTTATGGCTCTATCTTTCCCTAAACCTATATTACATATTTTTATTACAGTAGCTTTATGATGTCTTGATATCTGATTAAAGCAAGTAAAACCATCCTGTTTACCTTCAAAATATCATACTTGATCTACTTGACTCCTTAGCATATTGGAAATTGCTTGAAAAATTACAAGGGATTTGATTATAATTGTAAATTTGATTGTAATTGCAATGAATTCTGTGATTAATTAGAAAATAATTTGGATCTTTAATCATTCTTTTTTAAGCTAAAGATTATACATGTATTTTACAATTTATTCAAATATTCTATAGGTCTTATATGTATTCTATTTTAAAACTAACAGGTTTATTAATGATATGCATAAACTATGTATACAGTGTAATGCATAAAAATATACATTTTTAAATGTACAGTTCAATGAGTTTAGACCAATGTATAAAGTCATGTGATCACTGCATCAGAGTATAAGGCCATTTTCTTTTTTTTTTCCATTTATTTTGATTCATTGTACACAAATGGAGTACAGCTATTGTTTCTCTGTTTGTACACAAAGTAGAGAGTCACACCAGCTGTGCATTTATATATGTACACAGGGCAATGATGTCTGTCTCATTCTGCTATTATGCTTACCCCCCTCCCTGACTCCCATTCCTCACTTCCCTCTATGCAATCTATCCTTCCTCCATCCTTGCCTCCCTTCCACTCCGCATTATGCATCATCATTCACTTATCAGAGAGATCATTCGGCCTTTGGACTTTTGGAACTGGCTAATCTCACTTAGCATGACAGTCTCCAACATCATCCATTTACCTAAAAATGTCATAATTTTATTCTTTTTTATGGCTGAGTAATATTCCATTGTGTATATATACACCACAGTTTCTTTATCCATTCATCTATTGAAGGGCTTCTAGGTTGGTTCCAAAATCTAGCTATTGTGAATTAAGCAGCTATGAACATTGATGTGGCTGCATCACTGTAGTGTGCTGATTTTAAGTTCTTTGGATATAGGCCAAGAAGTGGGATAGCTGGGTCAAATGATGGATCCATTCCAAGTTTTCTAAGGAATCTCCACACCGCTTTCCAGAGTGGCTGCACTAACTTGATATTCCACCAGCAATGTATGAGTGTACCCTTTTCCCCACATCCTCGCCAACACCTGTTGTTGCCTGTATTCATAATAAAAGACATTCAAGTTGGGGTGAGGTGAAATCTTAAGGTGGTTTTGATTTGCATTTCTCTTATTACTAGGGATGTTGAACATATTTTCATAAATCTGTTGATCTTCCTCTGTAAAGTGTCTGTTCATTTCATTGGCCCATTTACTGATTCAGTTATTAGTATTCTTGGTGTAAAAATTTTTTAGTACTTTGTAGATTCTAGAGATTAGTGCTCTATCTGAAGTGTGTGTGGCAAAGATTTTCTCCCACTCTGAGGCTCTCTTTTCACTTTGCTGATTGTTTCCTTTGCTGAGAAAAAGCTTTTTAGTTTGACTCTATCCCAATCATTGATTCCAGCTTTTATTTCTTGTGCTTTGGGAGTCATGTTAAGGAAATCTGGTCCTAGGCCAACATGATGAAGATTTGGACCTATTTTTTCGTCTATTAGGTGCAGAGTCTCTGGTCTAATTCCTAGGTCCTTGATCCATTTTGAGTTGAGTTTTGTACAGGGTGAGAGATATAGGTTTAGTTTCATTTTGCTGCATATGGATTTCCAGTTTTCCCAGCACCATTTGTTGAAGAGGCTATCTTTTCTCCAATGTATGTTCTTGGCTTCTTTGTCAAGTATGAGATACCTGTATTTATGTGGGTTTGTCTCTGTGTCCTCTATTCTGTACCATTGATCTACCTGCCTATTTTGGTGCCAATACCATGCTGTTTTTGTTACTATTGCTCTGTAATATAGTTGAAGGTCCAGTATTGTGATATCCCTGCTTCACTCTTCTTGCTAAGAATTGTTTTAGCTATTCTGGGTCTCTTATTCCTCCAAATGAATTTCATGATTGCTTACTCTATTTCTATGAGGTCTGTCATTGGGATTTTAGTTGGAATTGCATTGAATTTGTATAGTGCTTTTGGTAGTATGGCCATTTTGACAATATTAATTCTGCCTATCCAAGAACATGGGAGATCTTTCCATCTTCTCAGATTTTCTTTAATTTCTTTCTTTAGTGTTCTGTAGTTCTCATTGTAGAGGTCTTTCACCTCTTTTGTTTAGATTGATTCCCAAATATTTTTTTTGAGGCTATTGTGAATGGGGTAGTTTTCCTAATTTCTCTCTCAGAGGATTCATCACTTACAAATAAACATGCATTAGATTTATGAGCATTAATTTTATATCCTGCTACTCTACTGAATTCATTTATTAGTTCCAGATGTTTTCTGGTGGAATTTTTAGGCTCTTCTAAATATAGAATCATGTCATCAGCAAATAGGTCTCATTTGAGCTCTTCTTTTCCTGTTCATATTCCTCTAATTTTTTTGGTCTGTCTAATTGCTCTGGCTAGAGTTTCAAGAACAATGTTGAATAGTAGTGGAGAAAGAGGGCATCACTGCCTTGTTCCAATTTTCAGGAGCAATGCTTTCAATTTTTCTCCATTTAGAGTATGGGGTTAGCTGTGGGCTTAGCACAGATAGCCTTTACAATGTTAAGGAATGTTCCTACTATCCCTATTTTTCTAGTGTTTTGAGCATGAAGGGCTGCTGTATTTTATTGAATGCTTTTTCTCATCTATTGAAATAATCATGTGATTCTTAACTTTAAGTCTGTTGATGTGGTGAATTACATTTATTGGTTTCCAAATGTTGAACCATCCTTGCATCTCCGGGATGAAACCCACTTGATCATGGTGCACTATCTTTTTAATATGCTTTTGTATGCGATTCGCTAAAATTTTGTTAAGAATTTTTGTATCTATGTTCATTAGGGATATTGGTCTGAAACTTTATTTCCTCAATGTGTCCTTCTCTGGTTTTGGTATCAGGGTGATATTAGCTTCATAGAATGAGTTTGGAAGGGTTCCCTCCTCCTCTATTTCATGGAATACTTTGAGGAGTATTGGAATGAGCTCTTCTTCTTCCTATCATCTCTTCTTCTTCTTATAGTCTTCTTCTTCATATAGTCTCAGGGTTTGTGTCGCCCTCAACATTTATATGTTGAAACCCTAAACTTGAAGGTGAAGGTGATAGGAGATGGGGAACTTTTGGGAGGCAATCAATCATGAGGGCTCTACTCATTAATGGGATCAGTGTGCTTATAAAAGGGACACCACAGAGCATCCTTGTTCCTTCTACTCCGGAAGAAGTCATCCTATGTGGGACAAGCCCTTACCAGACACTGATTCGGCTGCCACCTTGATCTTGAACTTCCCACCTCTAAAGGTTTAACAAATGAATATTGTTGTTTATAACTACCCAGTTTGTGGTATTTTATTTACAGCAGCCTGAAAGACTAAGGCAGTCCTAAAAGTTTCCTTAAGCTGTTTATAATCAAGGAATTGTACCTCTAGACCTTGGCAGCCCGGATTTCTGTCCCTATGGTTTTGCTTTTACCAGAATATCATCAAAATGGAATCATACTATTGGCTTTCTCTATTTAGCACAATGCTTTTAGGATACATTGGTGTTATTCTTTGTAATTTGCTTTATTTCTAAGTAATCTTCCATTGACTGAACATACTATTGTTTATTTATCCTTTTACTTGCTGATGTACAATTCGGGAGGCTGAGGCAGGAGGATCGCGAGTTCAAAGCCAGCCTCAGCAACTTAGCGAGACCCTAAGCAACTCAGTGAGACCTTGTCTCTAAATAAAATACAAAATAAGGCTGGGGATGTGGCTCAGTGTCCAAGTACCCCTGAGTTCAATCCCTGGTTCAAAAAAAAAAAAAAAAAAACTGCCATAAACATTTGTTCACCCACAGGTTTTGACATACCTTTTACATTTCTCTTAGATAAAATCCTAGGAATTGCATTGCTGGATCTCATATGGAAGAGTTCTTTTTTTATTTTATAATGAATTGCCTATTTTCTAAAATGACTGACTCACATCGCATTCTCACCAGTAGGGTAAGAGGAATACAGCTGTTATATATTCTCATGTGCATTTGGTACATTACTTTTAACATTTATAATGTTACAATAGGTGTGCATTAGCATCTTATGTTAATTTTAATTTACATTCATTTCCCTAAGGAATATTATGTAGAACAACCTTTCCTGAGCATTTTTTTCATATGCTTATTTGCCATATTTTCTTATTGGTGAAGCATATACTCAGAGTGAATATTTGTTTTAATTGGGTTTTTTCTTTTTTATTGATTTGTTATAAAGTAGTATATTTTATTGTTGTTATTGTATGTGATGTCTTTTCTACTACATTTTTAATTGATTATTCTTTGCATATAAAACATTTGTTTTGGAAGATTATAGCTCATATGTTATTGAGTTCTTTGCATTGTTCTAATTATTTGCTGTGGTTTTCTTGAAACTTCTAGACAGATAACTACTTTGTCTTTAAATAATGAGAAGTTTATCTCTTATTTTCCAATATTATATGCCATTCCAAATGTCTTTATTGCATTTTTGACATCTCTAATAAAATGCTGAATGAGAAAATAACACATGTGATTTCCTTTTGCTTTTCATGGAAATATTATCAAAGTTTCACTCTTACCACTTCTGTTTTGGGTTGTTTTTAAGCATTTATCCTTTATTGGATTGAATAATTTCTTTTTTCTATTTCTAGTTTTCTAAAATATTTTTAAAAATTCATGAACCAACACTGAGTATTTCTGAATGAATATTCTGATGTTAGAAATTTTGATGTATGAATATGGTTAATTATAATGTTTAGTTTGAGATTGGAATATTTTGAATTCTAAAAGCAAAATAGATATGCTGATTGCTTTTGGATACTGACTTAATTTGCTAACATGTGATTTAGAGTTTTTGTATCTATGCCTCTAAGTGATATTGATCTATACTCTTATTTTTTAAATATTCCTTAATTAGAGTTAATAATATACTTATGATAAATTTGGAAAACATGCCGGGTGCAGTGGCAGGCCTGTAATCCCAGCACTTGAGAGGTTGAGGCAGGAGGATCGCGAGTTCAAAGACAGCCTCAGGGGAGAGAGACCATCCGTGACTGCCTGAGTCCTCGGAGCTGAGCTTCCCTGGCAGAGAGCAACCATCTGCGACTGCCTGAGTCTTCAGAGCTGAGGTCCGGTCTACCAAGCCACTGTGCAGCAGCTCTTGGGGAGGTCTGGCCGGGAGCGGCTGGAGTCGCTGGCTCCAGCGGGAAGTTTGGAACCCTTGGCACCATTTTGCAGCTTCCCTGGCGCAGAGTGACCATCCACAACTGCCTGAGCCCTCGGAGCTGAGCTTCCCTGGTGGAGAGAGATCATCTGTGATTGCCTGAGTCCTTGGAGCTGAGGTCAGTCTTCAGAGCCACTGCGCGTCAGCTCCTGGACGGGTCTGGCCTGGAGTGGCTAGAGTCGCTGGCTCTGGTGGGGATCTTAGGACCTTTGGCGCCATTTTACAGTGTCCCGGAGTGAGAGCAACCACCTGCCACCGCCTGAGGCCCCAGTCAGGAGTTCAGGCTTGCCTGGCTCTGAAGCCCAGTGTCTCCATCACTGAGCACAGTTCTGTGCCCCCACCCCAACTTGGTCTAGCGCCCAGGTCCACACCCTGGCCCGGGGTCTAGCACCTTGCTGTATCTGATTGTCTATCAACCAGGCTGCCTCTGCCCAGAAGCATTGATCATTCCCAACCTGGAGGTAGTGGGACAGCACCTTTCTTGGGTCACCGCTTGATCAAGCACCTCTCAAACAACAGGTAAGTTACTGGAAATCTGCAGGGACACTTTCAGTCTTCACAGGGAAATTGGATTCCCTCTGATTCACACTACTAAAGGGGAAGATACATGAGCAACATGAGAAAACACAGGAAGAAAGTATCCCAAACAAACCTAGATGATATATCAAGAGAACCCAAAGACAGCTTCGTAGAAGGAATGACAGAAAGGGAGTTCAGAATGTTCATAATTAAAATGATCCGAGAAGAGAATGATGTGACGAGTGAGCAGATTCAGGCTATGAATAATCAGCTAATAGAGCAATTGCAGGAAGCAAAAAATCATTTCAATGAAGAGATAGAAGTTCTGAAAAAACAAACGAACAGAAATCTTCAAAGGAAAGAAGGAAATGAAGGAAACAATAAACCAAGTTAAAAACTGAATAGAAAGCATAATTAACAGAATAGATCACTTGGAAGA
>JAJEJO010002029.1:0-17551 GCA_020662805.1 Glaucomys volans
TTGACTTTGGCATTTTCTTCAGTGGAATGAAGAGAGTCAACGTGAAGAAAAGAAGAAAACTGAATGAATTCCAACAGCACTGGAGTGAGTTATCCTAACTCCCTGCTCCTGAATTTTCCCGTCTTCTCTAGTTGGGAACCTTCACCCTCAACAGTCTTTCGGTCCCACTTTTGGCTTTGGAACCATCCTGTTCTCTGGCAGGGGTCACACTAGCAGCCCTACTCAACACATGGCTTATTTGTTGCATGCTATCAGCTTTAAGGCTGGTCTGCACCAACTTCACAGCTTCGATACCTCATCAAACACACTGTGAATTTGAAAAGGTATTGGAAATTATACTACACTATATATTTGTTTCTCCTCCTCCCTTCTTCCTCCTTCTCCTCCTCCTATTATTATTATTATTATTATTTTCACAGAGCTGATGCTGGTTCTTTTCAGCTCTCAGTCCTTGTTTCTAGGACTCCAGTCTAACCCTAGGCAGATCATGTCACTGGGCCTTGACACTTGCAGTAATTAGGCTCTTGCCCTGATCCTTGAGCCTGGCCCCTCCCCTGGCTGGGTCCCAGGTGCAGCCATTAGGCCCCTGTAGCAGGTCTTTCTCTCTCCACCACTGGACATCCCTCATCATGAAGACTTTTCATGTTCCCAGTCTTCGTTTCTGACACTGCTGGCCCGACCTCTGCTGTTGTCAGCTGCTTGTCTCCATGGCATTCCACTACTGTGTGCCAGGTCAGCTTTCTAATTTTGCTAATTGCTGTGTAGAAACTTCACATTTCTTAGTAAAAATAAAGCTCAGAACTCCTGGGTTGGCACTGGACAGACCATGTGGCTTTGGCTACAGCCAAGGTGATGTGGAGGTCTTTATCTGATCCTACCATCACCAAATTGGGTGCACTCTTTCCCCCTTTATTTCTTATACTAGTTAGACTCCTGGGTTGATTCTCCAGGGGTCAACTGAACAAAGTTAGAATATCCCTATGACTTGGTTAAATGATAGGAAATAACAAAAAGACACAAAAATAGATAATTTCATTGACCTTGTTTAGGACTTAGCGTACTTCTCTTTATTTGTTGGGCCAACACAGGATGCCTTTCTCTCTACCTGGTCTACCTCCTCATGATGGTCATCATCATGTATACCCAGCACCCAGGTGCCTCACCTTCCACAGTCTTGGCATGTGAGGCCAACAGAAGCTGAGCTCCCTCAGCTGTGGTTTTCAAAGTTCACTCCCTTTCTTTGGGTGATTGACACTGGGGATAGTCTCCCCATTCATCAAGAGCCAGTCCACCTCCTGATGTGAGCTGTGTCTTTAGAGACACCACCAGGACACTACCCTATCAATAAGTCTAAGAGATATGCCCAGGTAGGCTGATATGATAAGAGCAGGGTTAGTTTTTGTTGCTTCCAGTGAAACCTCTCTATTGCCTGTTTGGACACACACCCTTATCTAATGCAGTACTTTGCTCCAATCCATGCTATTATGGGGCTGTCTGGGTCATCGCTGGCTTGACTGACAACTTCCATAGCAAAGCCTTCATTTGATTAGAGAAGAGGGACACAACAAGCAGGATGAAAGGCAAGATTTCTGAAGAGAGGAAATATTAAGAAGTATGCCAAATTCTTTATCTTATTAGACACTAGTACTGAAAAGCATAAATGCTAAATCCATGCGAGATGGCACTAAATTTTTCGCAAAAATCCCTCTATTCTGAGCTGTCCACTCTATGCACAGGACTATTAACATGGAAGTTGGAAACCTGTGACTAGTTTATATGTAATAGGTCATTGCATATAGGAAATTTTGGGACTCATCTCAAAATCATCAATCTTCCTATCATGATAACATAATGTTTCTCTTTCAACAAAAACCAAGTAAAATAAATAGAATAGACAAATATAAAATGTAAACAACTGAGCACTACTTTCCAAAGATCCTTTTATGTTCTAAAAGAAAATAATTTTAGGACAGCATTAGATACTTCTTACCTAAAATATCAGTGGACTAATGCTTTGAGAAAAAGGTTCACTGACCTGCAAACGAGAATATAGTTAAAGGAAAAATAAGTAACTGGACTAAAGAAGCAAAGCATGAGAAAACAACCATTTTTTGAGTGTCATACTCTTCCTTATTATTCAGATATTATTTTGCTGAATGAACAGCAAGCATATTGTAGTTTCTAACACAAGCTCAAGAAATATGACTGGCTTATCTGGCTTCCCCTGAGGAGATGAAGTCACTGTTTGGTGGATCCATTTAAAGAACAAAAGGAAAAGTGATGAAGGTAGAGTCTGTGGTGGAAGTTTAAATTCAGGGTTACCAAGGAAAGTTTATCAAAGGATCTCCATATCTTCCTATTGCCATATCAGGGGAATTGGGCTGAGGGTGGAGCTATGGCTATGGTATTTATATATTTATTTATTTATATGGTATTTATATATATATAAATGAATATAAATATATTTACATTTAATTTTTGGAGGACCCAAGTGAAAAAAAAGAGGTAACTTCAATAGATTACTCAAGTTGTGTGATCCACTCAAGCCTGTTCCATCCAGCACTGCTTCACAAGGTTTTTCCTTGAAACTTCAGTCACTTTCCAACAGCATGAATAAGCATTTACAGAACCTCTGCTCCTTCCATTTCTGGGTCATGGTCTAATTGGAAACCTTCATTCTTAAAGAACATAAACTACCACCCATATAATACTTACCCAGTTTTCCCCAAGAGTGCTTGAAATGGCTGTGTGGCAAGTGGCAAGCCTCTGCAGACTTTACCAAAGGTGCTTTTCAAAACTTGATCCAGTATAACAGCTTCTGCTGCAAGGGCTCCCCTTAAACGCATTGCTATTTTCATTACCTGCAACTTTCTAAAAGTAAACTGGATGGCATAGGCTCTACTTTTCTCAGTTAATAACCAGCTATATATGAAGTTATATTCAAATAAGAATGACATTTAAAGCCTCTGAGCTACTCCTCCAGGCGAACAAGAGATTTCTGTCAATAGGATCTGGTTGCAAGGTACATTATTGATCTATACCTGTCTTTCACTCTGCTGCTACTTAAAGTGTGGTCCAGCAGCACAGGAGTTACCCGGGAACTTGACAAAAATGCAGACTCTGAGGCCTACCCAAGACCCACTGAGTAGAATCTGCATTTTAACAAGATGCCCAGGTGATCTGTCTGCTCCTTGACGGTTGGGAAGGAGCACCTGTACTGAACAGGTGCTTCAGCCAAGTGGCCCCAGGAGCTGTGTGGCTTTGGCCACACCTGATGCTCACCCACTCTTCCCAGGTGCCATTAGAACTCTGGTGGATGATGGGTCCAGGCATCCCATGAGGGTCTGGCAGGCATCCTACAGGTCTCTGCCTCCCTCAGGTATCTCCCATTGGTATGTCCTCAATCTGGAGAAGGGTCAGGGCCTGTTGTCCCTTATGGAAGTGCTGCTGAGATGGAACCTGGGGGCCACCTCAGGAAGTGAGAGGAGGTCAGAGGGAGGCCAGGCAGAATGCAAATCCCACCCCTCCCCAGTTCAGCCAAATAGCTCTTCTTTTGTTTCATGTGTCAACATTTCATTTATAATTCCCCAAATATTTAGTAAATTTAAAAAAACCACTGCCCAGGAAGATGAACTCAAGAGCTGTTTCCAGATCAGGCCCACAGAGAGGCAGTGCAGTGTGTAAAGCTGTGGTATTTTCAAATACAAACTGTTTAAAAGTAAAAAAAAAAAAAAAAAAAAAAAAAAGAAAGAGAGAGAAATAAGCATTTTGGAGCTAGATGTCCCTGGGATTGAATAGCTCTGTTGCTTCTCAGCATTTAAGTGACTTACTCTTCAGGCATTGGTGACTTCATCTGTGACATGAAGAGCCCAGCACTAGGTGACCCACACAGTCTGCTTTGCCCAGACCAATCCCCATTTATATTCACCATCTTTGCATTTACATCATGCTTTCCAGAGTATTGTGGTTTGGATGATATCACCCTATATAGTACCTACCTTGAAGGGTTTTAAAAATATTAACAAGACCAGGTAACCAGAGCACTCACTTTTATCTCCATTAGTTTTCTCTAGAATCACTCATTAAAGCTTTGTGGAAGAACCTGGAGCCTGAGTGGCTACAGAGTTACCAGGATTGAGTAAGTTACTCTTGGCATTGGTATCAAGTTCAACTGACCAAACTGGGAAAGTCTGACCCCTCCCTTCTGCCCTCAATCCCTCCCTCCCTCCCTTCCTTTCTTCCTTCTCTCTCTTTCTTTCTTTTTTTGAGATACTGGGGATTAAACCCAGGGGTGCTCTACCATTGAGCCACATCCCCAGCCCTTTTTATTTTAGTTTTTGAGATAGGGTCTTGCTAAGTTGCCTAGCCTGGCCTTGAACTTGCAATCCTCCTACCTCAGCCTCCTGAGTCACTGGCATTAAGGTGTCTCCTTTCAAAATAGGACATCATACTTGCCTTTTTTTAGACACCAGAACTCTTAGCTCAACAAGACTGCTGTCTATCCTGCTGAGAGGTCATCTGAAGGGGTCTTATTATAACTTCGTCCTACTTGGGCATGGAGAGTGGAATGGCAAGGGCATAGGAGTGGTACCAATTCCCATTTAAAGCCTTCAAAGAGGTAACTGCCTTGCACTTTAATGCAGAACCGGAGATAAAGCCATCTCACCTGATGAGTCTCCCTGAGGCCCTGCCTTCTGTGGGTCCTATTCCACTCTGTATTTCAGATAATACTTCAGGAAAAGGATAACACTTCAGGAGAAGAGGTGATGTTGCCTGCCTTTGTGAAGTTAGGGTCTTAGGGCATTCTTAAAATATATTAAGGAAAATTAGAATTCATGTTGCTAAACCATACTCTGGTGCCTGCTACTTTAGGCGGTACTGAGGCACATTGGGAGACGGTGCTTCACCCTCCTATCTCCTGAGCTCTTGTGGGAAAGTTCCAGGAGAAATTTGCTGGACTAGAGAATGTTCCTCTGGTAAAGGGCTTGGAGATGGAGAAAGAGGTTGAGACTCAGTGAAATTGTCATCCTCACCGCCTTTCCTTGCCATTGGCCCCAGTGGAGGCCACAGTGCTGATTGTGTTGGACACCCTCATGGTGTTCATCTTGCTAAGGTGGATAGAAGACATTGGTATCTTTACCTCATGGCTGGCCACCTACCCAGAAAAGCAAACACAATATTCCAGTCCATGGTGAAACTGCAACTAGAAAATTTTGTTTTCTGTTTTAAAAAGTTAATAAGGAGGGGGCTGGGGATATAGCTCAGTTGGTAGAGTGCTTGCCTGTCAAGCACAAGGCCCTGGGTTCAATCCCCAGCACCACAAAAAAAAAAAAAAAAAAAAAAAAAAAAGTTAATAAGGAGATTTCAAAATCTATGCTTTGGATAAACATACAAATCAAAACTTAAAGAATTTTTAAAATGGTAATGGTAAGTGCTTCTTCTACCCCAAACCCATCAAGTGACAGTGGATGGGAAAAATCCCCCCAATGCCACATGGCAGGATTTAAAGCAGGCTTTAATAGGGAAGGGGAACTTGGCAAGGTAGAGCACAGATCCTCCACCTTTTCATCACCCACACAGAGGCCTGCTGGGCATGTGGCAGGTGGGCTGCATTCTATAGAGGGACCCCCAACCTTACCCCGGGCTCCCCATCTACAGAGTGACCATGAGAAAGTCAACTTGTTGGTAGGGAAATGGACAGGTTGCCTGGCACCAGGGGGTTTGAATTTGCTCTGCTAATTATATTCAGTTGTTATTCAGTATCTGGGAAGGCTGGTTCCCTAGAGTCTGGGAATATTTTATAAAGTCTAATTTTGGTTGAGGGCAAAATTGAAACAGCCTACCTCACTTGTATCATTTTGGTGTTAATACCTTGTCCGGGTTCAACCACACCCTGAGCAACCCAATCAGACCTATCTGTGTAGATTTGAACCAGAGAAACAGCCTGAAAATAAAAGGAAAAATTTGCTCTTCCTGCCATCTGTCCTTGAATCTCGGACAGTGAGGCAGTCACAAATCAAGTACCCCAAACCACTGAAATAAAGCCACAGTTTCATTGCTACCCAACCGATGGCTTCTTCAAAAGTGTTCCACCTGAGGGTAAATAGGGAAGGTGCCTTTCCATGAAAACTGTGAAGTGAGGTGAAACCTAAATGCATGTCTTGTTATTAGAACATGTCAGACAATGTCACCGGGTCCTCTCAACATTGCCAGCAGCATTGACTAGTTAACTTTGCGTGCCTGCTGACATCGTCCTCCCTTTGGAGTCTGTTCCAGTGTAAAGTTGAATTCAACAAGGAGAGCTGCTCACTCTGCAAATAAGAACTGACCCAAGTTGGTAACAATTGGAAGAATCTAGAATTCTTTGTTCTTTGTTGATTTACAGACTTTCTTGGCCCTTAGTTATCACTTGGGAATTGAGAGTCTATCCTAGTGAATACTTTCTCTTTGTTCCTCTGGTCATATTATTCTTAATTGCTTCTGGGGAGTAAAAAGTACATAGAGAATATAGACTAAGACACAGCAAAGTATAAAAACAAACCCTCATGTGCCCGCAGTCTCACTCTCACATACTGTGTTGTTATAAGAAAAATTGATAAATGTGAATATAAGTCCATAAACCTTTACCTGCAATGCTGAATTCCAAAACCCCTGAAAAACTATGTGGTGGAGAAATTTCACCCAATCTCATCTGGTAAAGCGAGATTCATGGTCTTTTTAAAAATCTCGCTTTGGTGGGTGCAGTGGTGCATGCCTGTAATCCCAGCGGCTTGGGAGGCTAAGGTAGGAGGATCACTCGTTCAATGCCAGCCTCAGCAACAGCAAGGCACTAAGCAACTCAGTGAGACCCTGTCTCTAAATAAAATACAAAATAGGGCTGGGGATGTGGCTCAGTGGCCGAGTGCCCCTGAGTTCAATCCCTGCAGGTACCCCCCTTCCCACAAAAAAAGTCTCACTGAGCATGAATAATCAGACACTCTGCTGCAGACATGTCACCATACTTAAATGTGATGTGTTGCCCACACTCTGCTGAGGATTTCACGTAATAAATGGAATGTAGTCATGATCTTACATGAAGCCCTGAGGGTTTCATAGGAGGGGTAATGAATGTGCACATGTACCTAGATTAAAACACAAACATTTCAGAAAGATACAAAATAAAGAGTGAACACTCCACTGCCCACCTGTTAACCCTATCCCAATTCCTAAAGGAAACCAATCATCATTCCTTGCAACTCCTTTTAGAATTTTTTTTGTGTGAATACACCATCATTTTGTAATGATTTTTTACAAAAGGTTTAATGGCATAAACTCCATCTGCTCTTGATTTTGTTTACTAAATATTCAATCTTGGGTATTTTTCCCTATCAGCATACATAGAGCCACTTCATTTGTTTTAATATCTGTACAATATTCCATCCTATGTATATATCATGATTTATTTAAGAGGTTTCTAAATAAGGAATTTTTTGTCAGGTTTCTGTTTTCTGGTTGCACTTTGTAGGAATATTTTCCCACAATGAACATCTTTGCATGTTGTTCTTAATTGCTTCTGGGAAGTAAAAAGTATATAGAGAATTATAGAGAAAGATACAGCAAAGTATTTTAAAAAAACCCTCATGTGTCTACGGTCATGTGTCTACATATCTTGGAAAATAATTTTTTTTAAAAATGAAGCTGGTGCCATCTGTGTGTCCTTGGACACCCTGCCATTTACCCTGTGCCCCTGACCTGAAATGATTCCATCTGTGTTCATCTCACCTCTTTGGATAACATTTCATGTTTTCATTAAGGGCTGCCTCACACTTCCTTTATCTCTCACACTAACATGCTTCCTAACTTAAGAATGTATGGTCTCATACAATCCTCACATCAATCCTATGAGATTTATTATGCCAGTCCCATTTTGCAGATGAGAAAACCAACGTGGGAACTAGAGACCTGTCAGGTCAGTCATTAAACAGTCAGATGCAGATGCAAAGTTAGATCTTCCATCAGCAAATTCCCTGCCTGCTGCCTGTAGCCTGGACAATGGTGTTGGTCACCCAGGAGGTATTGAATGGAAAAGAACCAAAGTAACACCATTTTGTTCTGACCTGACTTGATTTATGCTTGCTTAAAATGTTTTCTTTTCAGCCTCCTGCAGCTGTATCTATGTTGACAGTACAGTAGGACCTCCTGCGTCCCTGACTATAGCTCTGATGTATTTCAAAATGACTCTGAAATGTGTAATCAAAACAATTCTCTCATGAAATCAAAATATCTGTCTCAACAGGGTCTTTCTGATTACATATGCCTCAATTGTTCTTGTGGTTTTTGCCTTTATAAACTCGGTACTTGCAAAATTCAGGTGCCAGGAGTTCTTTGAGGTATTAGCCTGCTCCCAGCCACTGCTTGCCTGGCATGCTCATTAAAGGATGCTTTTTTCTCTTTCAACTTGGCTCAATATGCAAGGGGGTTTGTAATTCTTGCACACTCTGTAACAGTATCAGTGATGGTGAACTGAGTTGACCAGGCTCTGGGTCTTCCTTCTTGACTCAGAGATGAATGAGGTGGCTTGAGAGGGGATGTGTCAAGTGGAATTTTAAGGGAAGCAAGAGGTTTTACACACCATCCCCACCCCTTCCTCATTTCAGTTTTCTTGAAGCTACTGCTTTTTCACTTAGCTTAATGTTAGATTGGTTTCCAGGTGCTTATTCGCCAGGTAAGGTAGAAAGTGAGTGGGAGATGAAAGGAACATTCTCACACAGCAATGTTAGGATGCCACATATCAAACTTCTGTCTGTGTGTATGAATGTTTACTCATGATTACATGCATAAGAGAAAGAAATGGGAGGACGTACCCCATACTGCTAAGGTTGGTTACTAATGTCTAGGGTGGAGGGAGAAGGCTGGGAGAGGGGAGGAGGCAATATTCCTTCTGAACTAAAACAAAACAGAAAAATGTTCAAACGTGTCTACATCTAAACAACGTATACAAAATGATCTCAATAGTGTACAATTATATGGACATGTGTATAAATGCATAGAGGTGTAGAAAAGGATATAAATAAAATATTCATAGCAGTTTTCTTGATGTGGTTTTAATTTCCAGGTGATTTTAACTTTTTCTGGAAAATTTTTGTATTTAAAATTTTTTTAAAATAATGAAAATATATTATTTTTATAATTACAATGTAATAAAGCCACTTTCATTGAGATAAAATATTGACCACAAAAATATATTTTGACAATTTTCTTTGAAAGGAGATGTGCTAAGCAGCAACTAGTGGTTAGGTGTAAATAGTGCTTGGATTCCCCTTGAGCTATGGGGCAGTGCTTTTGGTGATGTCCCAGGTTCCAACACTAAGGAAACCTGAGATTCTGTCACCACCTCTAGAAATCCCTTATTAAGAGACTGATTTTCCCAAGTGGAAACAATTTGTGATCTCAGGTTACCTTCTTCCAAGAGCAGAGCAGAGAATGTTTTAGCAAGTAGAATTTTGATCAGGTAAATTTTGAAGTGTTTTATAGGAATATTCTGGTAGATGGAGTAGATCAGAGTTAAGCAACTCTTGAAATTAAAAAAATACATTAAAAAAATACATAAAAAATTAAAAAAATACATAAATGTATTAATTTAAATTTTAAAAAGCTAAATTAGTCCTTATCTTCCCTGAGATTTATGTTTGCTTTAAATCACAATTTTGGGTGTGATCAATTAGACATCTGAAAGAAGCCTGTTTAAAAGGAAGGATGTTTCCAAAGCATTCATTGGCAAGTGAATTCATTGGCACACTATATGAATAGTGTGATTGATGGAGGTGCCAAAGTAGAGACAAGAATCAGCTCCAGCCAACCTACTTCTTTGGAGCTGCTCCCTCTCCCACGGCCACCCATGGGAAGGTGTTCACTAGAAGCTTAAGAAGCAGCTTGAAGAGTCTCATCTTTTTTAGACGAGGAGCCCATGAATAGTTAGTGTAGGAATGTTTAGATATTTTTATCTGTTTTTTTTCTTCAAATGCTACCCTATAAAACTCAATTCTTGTAAAGAAGTTGTTTGAAAATCCCACTAATGATAATTTTCAGGGATCTGTCTGCCTGATTTTGATGTCCCTGATTGAAAAAGACTCATAGTTAGCTCTGGCTATTTCTACACTCCCAAGGTAAAATGTATCCTTTGGGAAATCTACAGACAGTAACCACAGATCGCTGACAGAAAATGTTTTCTCTGTATTATTCAATTCCACTGTAACTTTGTGGGAAGGACCATATAACTCCAATTTATTTTCCTAGAACTTGTAGAGCGATTTCAAGGAAATTACAAAGAAAGACTCAATACTCACAAAAATTCTTTCACTTTCTCATTCATATAAAACTGCATTCACCCATCTACATCTATTATCTATCCGATCCATTATATACCCCACCCATCCGTCCTTCCATGCAGACTTGTATACCCTGTGCTAGGCAAAGAAATAAACAGATGACCAAGATAAGGGTCTGTCTTACCACCTGATGTGAGCCAAAAGGGAAATTAATAATTCCAAAACAGTGTGACTGTGTTAGAGTTAAGAATCAAGGGTGGATGGTGCAGGACAGGTGTTGCAGGTCAGAGATGCTTTCCAGAAGTAAAGCTTAAGGGATACACGAAATCATGACAAGCAGATGTTACATGAGATTGTGATTTAAGATACTCCCCAAATTATCTATAAATTAGAACTTGGTGTTATCCTTCAGATCTTCTCTTTTGTCAACAATTATTCATCAACCAATAATCCCCTAGCTCTAGCAGAGGGAGCAAATGTACCAAACTAGCACCAAAACCTCTGGTGCTACTAAGTTATTTTCTAAAAATTGGTATCAATCAATCTTTTATTATAAGCCTTGGCAAATTTTTTTTTTCAGACTTAGAAGCATTCCTGAAAATTACCTGATGATAAAATGTCTTTGGCTATCCAACTGTGAATTTCATGGGGATGATGGCAATTCCCCTCTTCCTGTTTAAATTCCTCTGCAGTTCTTTTTTCCTGCTATTGTATGAAGAATTTTCCATGCATTTCTCCCAGCATTTTATCAAGTTGTTTGGATCAAATTCCTATCTGTGGGTTGTCCTATCAACCATTTTGTTTAACTCTCTAACCGGATGGGTGAAATGCCAGACTTCACCAGAAGATCCACAGAGAGTGAGTGCCTACTAGAGGTTTGCTATAGAGTAGGAAGGAACCAGCAAGAGAGAACACATGGAAAATTAAGCATAAGAGAATGTGATTTTGAGAATTGAAAGACTGCTTCTCTCTGAAGAAGTTTTTGGTGATTAGTTTGTTACCTTCTCTGGTGGTACATGGCATTTGGCTGCCAGTTGTCATCCAGGTCTCTGTTACAAATCCTCCCTGGGGAAAAGGAAACCCCCAGAAGGCTGTACTGAATGGCAAATTGATGTCACAGGCTCAGCCTCAGACTTGCAGGTTGGGGATCTGATATGCATTTTCAAGTTTGAGAAAAGCATATTCAGTGCTCCAGTACATTGTAAAAAGTCCATTGAAATCATGAAATCTAGACTGATGTCACCTTAAGCAGGCAGTAATCAAATTCCTTGTCGAGGAAGGAGAAATACTTCTGAGATGTATTTCTTTGTCTGATCCTCTGCATCACTGTAGGAGGAATCTCATAAGTTCCCCAGCCACCTATACCTACTTGAGAGACCATCTACTTAATTTTAAATTACGTGCAGTTCACACACACACACACACACACACACACACACACATAATCACATGTACATATGCCCATATTTATAGGAATGAATAAAAGATATTTCTGGGGCTGAGGATGTAGCTCATTGGCAGCGTGGGCTCAGTATGCATAAGGCCCTGCATCAATCCCCAGCACCAAGAGGGGGAAAAAAAAGAAAAAGAAAAAGGTATTTCTTTAATTTATGTTCTGAATTTGGTAGATATGGAAACAACTTAATATTAGTTTTAAAAAATATTCTCTGACACCCAAAGAATGTTTTGAGTGTGTGACTTTTATTCCTTTTATTTTTTCTTTAGGCTGGAGACCTCAACTTCTTTAATATTTCCTGTGATAATTTCCATTTTTTCTTGCATATTTAAAATATGAAATCTTAGCAAAGCCCAAGGTTTCAGATAATGACCCAACAAATTATAGCCAGCCCTCCACATTTGAGGTTTTAACCAGTCTCAGATCAAAAACAGACAAAAAAAAGAAAAACTGCACTGAACATGTACGGGCACTTTTTTCCTTGCCATCATTCACTCACAATATAGTACATAGAATTTACAAGGTATTTGGTATCATGAGTAACCTAGAGATGATTAAAAATGGACAGGAGGATGTGGGTAGGTTTTAAGCAAATGCTGTGCCATTTTATATAAAGGACATGAAGCATCTGCAGATTTTGGTATCCTCAGGGGAACCAATCCCCCACAGACACTGAGGGACAATTGTGTTTTGGTATTTATGGCATAGAATGACTCTCCTGAATCATTGGCTATGACTCCAGGTGGAAAAAAGAATGGAAGGAACAGCTCTGAAGATGGGTTCAACTGCCCCAAGTCTCTGAGGAGATGGGACAAACAACTATTTGCTGGATCTCAGGACAGCACCTCCTCCTCTAAGGCACTATTGTAATTTTTTTTATTAAGTCAACATTCATTTTTTTTTTAAGAATTAAAAGTAATAACTTCATGTATCATGGAACCATGGATGGGTGGGCCATGCAAATTCCATCCACAAGTAGAGCGGGCTGTGGATTCCTATCCTAGGATATATTTTTATCCTTAGGCAGCAAAGTCCACAGGTGGTGTGGGGCTTCCATCTGATGAGATGAGAGGATAGAGAAAAGGCAAGTTCTGATGCTTCTGGAATAGGCAGAAACATTGGGTGAGATCATGGGTAGAGCCAAATAGGCCAGTGATCTCCTCATGCATTGTCAAGGGTTCAGGCTTGAGTGAAAGGGGCCGTGGGAGGTACTCCAAGTGACTTTGGAACAGGAAGTACTGCAGGGATGGCAGGGCCTGGACAAGGGTCTAGATGGGGTCTGGGTTCCTAATGGCAGAGGAGACACTGGGAAGAGTGTAGATATCTCTTGGCATAAGTGGAGGAGAGACTTGCCCAAGACAGGCCCAGCACTCCCTCCTTCCAGAAGTCAAGGGTGTCCTTCCCTGACCCCTTCTGGTCTTGTATTGGGTCAGAGTGGTAGGAAGGAAAAAAGGGAGGGAGGACTGGGCTCTACACTGTGGAAGCTTTCTGGGGAGCAACCTTGACCTTCATCAAAGGGCCACACCCCAACTAGAGCACAGAAAAGGGAAAGTGAGGTTGGGCATTCTTGACAGGGCCACTTCCCAGCTGCCTCAGAGGGCGGTGCAGACCTGGAGGCTCTCTGAGTCATCTTCGCTCTGATTTACATTCCATGCCAAGTGGGCATGGGTAAGGTGACAGAGCAGATCTTCTAAGCCTATACTCTATCGTCACAAAAAACAGACTCGCCAGATGTTTTTGCACATCACATAGCAGTTCAGAATCATCTAAGTGCAGCCTCTGATGATATGATTTTCAATGTCTGCAGCCTCAATTTCCCATTATTCATAATCTGTGAGCAGTGAAAAGCATTTGTTTGTGAGTGTGGGAGGCATAAGTACTGTGTCCTGGGCATTCCAACAGGGGGAGTTTCCTCTAATTCCGCCCAAGTGTGGACCGGGGAGCGAGCCTGCCCGTGTTCAAACTCTGATTCTACCACTTACTAACTTAGTGAGGCTGGGCCACCCGCACACCTTTCTGTGCTTCTGTATCCTCACATGTAACAACAGGGACAAAACTATTACCTGACCCCTGGAATCTCAAAACTTTATGTGCGTTTGTCATCTGGACAGCTTGGTAAAACAAAAATTATGGGGCCCACCTCTGAGCTACTGATTCAGTAGTTCTGGGCCTGAGAGTCTGCTAACACATTCCCAGATGATGCTTATGCGGCTGGTCCACAGGCCACACTTTGATTACCACTGATCTCACCCATGGGATTGTGCCAGCATCTAATGAGAATACATGAAGCCCTGTGTTGAAAGCAATGAAATAAATGTTAACTGTGTATTATAGTTGTAATCAGGGAAACTCAGCAGCCAGAAAATCGCTGTCACTGTTGGTTAGGAAGAGTACAGTTCTAATGTGCCACCATGCTTTTTTCACTAGTAACCATAACAGTGACAGTGATTTTCTAGCTTCTGCATCTTCCCTGACTACAGCAGCACCAGGGTCCCCATCGTCTGGACTCAGGGATGGTGTGCCTGGCTGTTAACCATGTGCCACCAGTTCATTGTGAACTGCCATTTGACTTCCTCAGGTGCACATGCTGAATCTCCAGCAGGATGGGTACCAAAACTCCTAGCATAATTATGCCTTGTATACAGTGTTTGGAGTTGGAAAGAACTTGAGAGGTCATCTGCTCCAAACCCTTCCATGACAGGGCTTCCTGCTGGAGATATACCTGTGTCCCAAGCAGGTCCTAGAAAATCAGGTTCAGGGTGCCTGGGTGAGGCACAGGGGTCTTCATTTTTACAAACATTTTCAAGGCTCTGACACAGGTGCTCTTTGGCTACCTTGTTCAGTGCTTGTCAAACTATCCAGTGTGGCTCATAAGTAAGTAATGAAATCAATTGATTGAGTTGAGACCAATAAATTTTAAAGAATAAATAGAAGAGAAGGAGAGGGAGGAAACGGGAATACAGAGGAAAACAGAGAAAGATAGAAAGTATCAATGCATCACATTTACTAATTGTAAATTTACTAGTTGTAAATGTGGGGTGTGTGTGTGTGTGTGTGTGTGTGTGTGTGTTTATGTAAGTACTGGGTTCCATCATAACATGTACTTTATGGATCGTGGTAAAACAGTTGAGAGGTGGCCTATAGCATCCTTCCAGTTGACCAGCTGGAAGAGCACCAGGGAGACAGCTGTTCCAGTGCTGGCCAGCTCTCACACGGGATGGAACTCTGTCTTACTCTCGTGCCTACTTTTCTGGCTGTGCCTGCCATCAGAACACAAAATGGCTCTACTTCCTCCTTCACTGTCTTCAGAGAAGGAGTTGCACCCTGCTTGTCTGGGCTGTCTCATCAGCCACCAGGAAGCTGAAGGGGGGACTGCAGTCAGTATCATGGAGCTCTGGTGTGGTTACAGCAGTTGTAGGGTGGGGGAACCTGACACCCAGTGAACCCCAGGGAGGGGGCAGAAAGGGAGGGGGTCAGTCCTAAGTTGATCAGTAATGTGTTTTCTTTTAGTCACCTACATGTGCAGCCCTCCCTCCTGGGGGTGCTTTCTGTCTCTGGAGAGGGGCTCGCCCTTGCTCCTTAGCTCTTTTTTTCTTCAGACTAAACGTACTACATTTCTTCCATTACTTTTAGTGACAGTTCACAATCCCTTCATTGTTTGTCTGACTCAACTAATGCTCTCTGATAGTCTTATTAAAGGACCCTCAATGGGTATTTATCTGTTGAATGAACTATCACTCCAAGGAAAGCAGCTTACTTGACCCTCATCCTGCTTGACCTTCAATTCCTTTAAAAGTGTCAGCTGTCACCTGCTTCATTTTGACATGTATTTATAGAGCATCTTTCGTGTGCTAGATACTAGGAGAAAAGAAATGCAAAGACAGAAATCTTTCTTCCACAGAAGAAGCCGGTGGTCTAGTAGGGAGACAGACTTGTCCCTGGCCATTTGATTCAGAATGAGATGTCCAAGGCTAGAGGTCTGTGTCAGATACCCAGGAGGGAATGAGCTGGATGCAGTGACACATGGGAGATGCTCTGTAGTTTGTGGTGCTGAGGGAATTGAATCTGTAAGGATTTGGGGCTCAGCTATAGAGGGTGATATGTGAGCAGGGGTTTGCTTCTAATCCACTGCGGAGTGAGAAGCAACCCAAGCTTCAAGTTAGAGTTGATAATATTCTGTGTGAGAACCAAAGTTCCTCTCTTATGAGCTGAAATCCCCAGTGCTTAGAGTTGGAGCCTTGTGATGTTTATTTTACTGTTTATTTCTTAGCAGTATTTTCTGCTGCCTTCTAGATATCAGGCTATCTTCCATGAGACTAAAGCTGCTAGAATACTATCCTTTGAAGAGGTGGAAATTGTCTATAACTAGATTAATGAATGCACAGGATGAATTAAGTGTGGACAAGTTCACCACAAATCCTAACACATCCGTATTCCAGAGGTCCCCCAAAATGGGGAGACCTGCAGCTGCCAGAGCGTCTGCTCACACTTTTGTCTTGCTTTTGGCCTTCCTTCCAGCCCCTACATTAGTATTCCTTTCTCTTTTATGCACAGTGACTCAACTGTCACACTACATGGCACCAAAGCCTGGTAAAAAGATCCATCAATCACATCAAGTGGGTGAGCACAGGACTCTGTGTATCTGAAGCTACAAGTTAGTGGACTGCTGAATTTGCAATTGTTTCCCATCCGGTGACCTTATATCTCCCCACTAGTGAGTGGTGTCCTTAAGTTACCAAGATGCTATCCATATACCTTAGAATAAAATGGATTGGGCAGCCAGTCCTAGGGAGAGGTAAAGAGGGTCACAATTTTAAGTGATTTGAGATTTCAAGTTCAGGTCTGTGGTATGTTCCAGGAACCATTGACACCCATTGGCTATACAAGAAAGGCTCAGGGCACAGTCACTCCCAGAAAGAGAAGGAACTGTTAAGTTTCTTGCTGCTTCTTGATAAATGAGGCAGCTAGGAAGCTATATGTTTCAGGGTTTCTTTAGTTTCTTTAAAAAAAATTTTATTAATTTTTAAAATTTGTTCTAATTAGTTATACATGACAGTAGATGCATTTATACATTTTGATAGATCACACATAAATGAAGTGCAATTTCTCATTTTTCTTTTCTATTGATCTTTCTTAGGTGCCATGATTGACCAACCTTTTGTGGTTGTTTGGGGACCTGATTCATTGTTTTTAAGAGTGGTCAACAGCTATTCATTAGATTTCCCCTTGGAGAAATTTGGGAATTTAAAAACCCTCTGAAGTTTGAGGTTTCTGTGATTCCTTAATTCATTTTACCGACTAGATTCTTCATTTATATTAGTGGTATCAATAATTAGCTTATCTGCAAGTTCAGTTTTAAGTCTTAATTGCTCACATTCTTTATTCAAATACCAATTCAAATTCAAGTCCTGCCATTTATTTCTCCTGCTACAGTGTTTCTAGGATCTAATTCTCCTCTTTCAACAGCCACCTCCTGGGCTGAGCCTTTATTTCTTTACATCCAGATGACTGTAGTTATTGCAATTCCCAAGTCTTCTCTGGGCCATTTCCACCTTCAATCTACCCCATAGGAGCAGCAGAAGCCACCTTCCAAGGAAACATCACTATATGACCCATATAGAAAAACCTGAGGGTGTCCATTCAGCAGATTGACCTAACCTTCCTTCTTTCAATAATAGTGAAGATTACCTCATTTAGGAAATTCTTATGCTCACCATCAACCTAAATTTAACTGAAACTACTAAAATTGAACACACGCCTCAAGTCTTTACATTTGTGTTCTTTTCCA